>VZTL01038842.1:6832-44274 GCA_013400535.1 Scopus umbretta
TATTGATTATTCCCCCCAAAAAAATGGCATGACGCATGAGTATTTTCAGTAAGAGTAGGATTTCTTCAGGACATACGCAAGAACTGTGCATGTCTTAAAGCAACTAATTAATTTCAAATACAGATGGAGCCTTTGGAGCTCTGAAAGCGTGCCGGTTCGCATCTGCCTATATTTTTTAAATGCATGTATATATATATATACACACTTATACCCAGAAGATACCGACATCTTCGCTGCTGCGGTCTTTGTGTCTACAGACAGCGCTCTCTCCAGCTAAAAATACCGATGGGTGTTTAAGTCATGGTAGACCATCATGCAGGTAGACCTGCAGGCTTCACAACGGTAAAGCTCACCTGGTAGGAGTGAGCTGCAGAGCTGGTTGGCAGGAATCGTGTGCTCTGCGATGCTTAAGTACCATCCAGGAATAATAGGGCCGATGCCGAGACCCAGGCGAGTGGATAATTTCGGCTGATGCGGTCTGGCACTGCGGTTGTAGTGACAATTGTAGAGAGTACGAGCTGCGGACAAAGCAGGGGGCTGAGAGTCAGGAGAGCGGAGTTATATTCCCGGTCCGTTGGAGCTCTGCGCTGGGCAAATCAGTTGCCTGTTGAGATAGCCGAGTTGTCTGGGCCGGCGTGGAAATTTCTGCTGTTTGAAGAGTGCTTTGAGAGCTTCCCGTGGAAGGATTGCCAGAGATTGCTCTAGGTGGCACAGCAACGAAGAGGTGACCCGGCTGTGTCGGGTTTGGTTTTGTACAACGAGGGCAACGTGCATGGCTTTTGAGGAGAATAAATTTAGAAATGTTTCTGTTCGTTTCTTGTGGAAAAAATACAAATCTTAACTGCTTCAGTGGGCGTAGAGCTAATAAAATGGCGGCATCACACGAGCGGAGGTTGTGTCAATGTACAAATTGGGACCTCTGGTTTTCAGAATACTGATAAAGTAATTTGAGGTGTGTCTGCTCACAGACGTCATTTCTGCTTTCCTCCGTGGGGGGATGTTCACGTTCCAGGTTAAGGCAGGCATTTGTGTAAAATACAACCCCTGTACATTTACTCCAGAGTAACAATGTCTGTGCGCGTGAGCTAACCGGGAAGAACAGAGGTACCAAAAGCTTTAGCTGAGGCAGTTTAAACTGGCTATGAATACTTCGTCCCCTTTTCCCCCTCGCCAGCGGATGCTTGAGGTGTAGTTTGATTTTTCTGAATAATGTGAACTAGGCCTCTCAAAGAAAACCTAGGTGTCCGTACCAGGGGGGGGCTGCACAGCTTTCAGTGCTGCTCTTTTAAACGCTGCTACAAGTTTGTGCATAGACAAGGCCCAAGAGAGTTATGGTGGAGCTATTAGAAGGGGAAGTGATTTTTTCTTGGACTGATTAAAATTCTTTGGGCTTTCTGTTTGTTTGTTTTTAAACACCTATTTAGCTTTTAATTAACATTTAAGAGAAAGGAAGCTGGTTAAATATTCAATACCTCCTCCCTTTCAATTAAGGTAGAACAGTACACAACGCATGATGAGGCCTCTGGGAAGTATGGAAAAACGGAGAAGAGCAGGCTCCTGATTATCATTTTCAGGGGGACTGGAAAGGTGAAACCCATCTGATTATTATTATTACCGTTAACATTAATAGTGTCGAGGCTTTCTTTGAACATCAGAAAGCGGTTTAAATTTGCGGTTATTCTTTAAAACCGCATGTGCTGGGTTTCGCCTTTAAATACCTTCGCTTTTCCCATCCTGTTCTTTACTTATTTTGGGGGCAAGGGTGGGGAATTTTCTAAGCCTTTTTTTGGTAGCTTAGCAGGGAGGCTGCGGATGCTGGAGAAGTTACTCTTTATGCTACATGCCCTTGTTTTCATTTTAACGCAGCTCTTTCAGTCCCAGCGAGTCGGCAGCCTCAAACCATACGGCCCTGAAAGCTCAACCGAGCAAGTGGGAGAGAGCTGCGTTGCCGCCACGCTCTGTGCTAGGATCTAGCATCTTCTCCCTAGCATCTAGATCTTCCCCTTTCTCTTCCTCCCCTTTGAAGAATCCAGTTACCTTCTGTCTGTGAGTCTGTTAGCCCTCAGAACTGCACGAGAAACACTCAGAAAAGAACGCCTCAGTGAAAGAAATTGGTTGGAAAAATATACTAGTATATGTCATTTAATAAATACCCTTCCTAAACTTAAATTCTTTCTTTGATTTTGTGTACCCTCATTCCTAATTTGTCTAACAAAATATTTCTTTTGTTAGCAATCCTGTTTAAAAAAACATTATGTTAACTAAAAAATAAGACCATTATACATTATGGAAACACCTCGGACCACTGCCCCAAAAAGTGATGTATTTTCCTTTTTATTTTTAAGCTTGCTATTTCTTTTAATGTGGTGAGACAACTTCCCCGTAGAAAACACTTTCTTTATCTCAAGTACCATACAAAAATGATTTTTTTAATCATTGTGTTACATAAACAGATTTTAAAAATGGAATTGCTGGCACCAGATATCAGTTGTGTAAATGTATATGCGTGAATGAGTGGTTGCTTTTTTTTAAGGAACGGAGAGATAGCAGATGCTAAAATGCATAGCTATTGGATATGTTTCATATACTATGACTTCAGGGTTTACTGGATGTAAGAATGCATTGATTTTTAAAAACAGGAATAAATGTTTTGCAAAAGGATTTCTGACTGCATATACAACAAGACTTCCCAGTTCAACTTTGAAATTAGCTTACTATGATGACGTACTATCAAATGTGTGGCGACAGTATGAGTTTTTTGAGTAGCGCTATCAACTCTATCGTGTGGTGACCTGTTCAGTGCTACGGCTTTTTATTTTCAAAACCCCCCAAGGTATTTCCTCCATGATTCTTTCTTCCAAATACATAAACACGCCAGTAGCTTTATATATATATCTTTCTGGTGATTACTTATTGGTAGAATTAATGATGTGTATTTACTGGCCGGACTAAACCAAAAATTAGTCCAGTTAGTTCAGTAATTGGTTATTTACTGAGTCTTTTCTTAATTATTGAGAGTCCATTTCTACTTCATCTGTAAATAACAGAAAATCTCCCGTTAATTTCTCCTCAAGTGGTATTTTTTTCTTTTAAAAACATATTTTCAGAGTTTTTTTGTTTTAAAACCCTGTTCATAGAAGTGAGAGGAAAATTTCACAGTTCCAGAGGGTAATGAAAATAACACCTTCTGTCAGAAGGTTCATATTTAAGTCAAGCTGTCATCCAGGTGAACTGAACACCTTGTGAAGATTGATTCAATTTTACTTTATTTGTAAAGGAAAAAGGCTGAAAGAAGTAGCGTGCATATATCTGGAAACAGCCAAATTCTGTTGTCTAGAAAATTCTTTACTACTATGCGATTAAAAGTTCTGTGAGCAACCTAAGACAGAAATCTCTGAATTGGTTGACCTCAGAGGTGTATCCTTTGGATGCAAATACCACCAATGTCAATTTTATCTCAGCTGGATATAAATTATATCCAGTTACAACCAGCCCATGCCATAGAGCTCTAGAAGATGATAAAGAGCTGATGAAGGCAAAGAGGCTGGTGCAAAACGGCTTTCACTTGTGGATTTGGGAAGAGGGTCCTGGCCGGCTAGATAGCGTGGACTTCCCGTTGTGAAGAGATGAGACTGCAGAGAAGGTTTGAGCCCGTTCTCGGCTCTCCTAGTTGTTCTCTGACAAGAGCATCTTCAAGAGGGGTTAGAGAGAAGCCAGGGATCAGTTCGGCAGACGAGGTGGGAGAGGAGCTCTCCTAGGTACGGAGGAGACGACAGGTCTTGTCTGCAGGAGGCCATGGTGTAGGTAGATACTTTACTAAACTAGAAGCAGATACCAGTCCTGCAAACATTTGTGCTACGCATGCAGAGATATGTAGATAAACTTCAGTCTTACTCTTTCTGTGTATTTTTTTTCTCTGTGTTTTTCTCCAGATTCTCTGAAGCAGTTGCGTAGTAAGGACAATACTGATGAAAAGCAGTATCGGTAAATCAATAACTTTTTTCTTTCCCTTTTTTAAGGCGAACACACACAAGAAACCAATTCACCTCATTCACTGAAGAAGGATGTAGAAAACATGGGGAAAGGTAAAATAAATAAGGGCCTCTTACGTTATAAAACTGCTCTTTGTTTTAATAGAACATGAGGATAATAGGGGGCACTTTTGTTCTGCACCATATTTTAAGCTTGTCAAGTAACATATGAATAATATATGGACCTTTGGGTGGATATAATTGAGATTAATGCATATATATCAATCAATACATGACACTGTAATATAATACTTTAAAATAATATATTACATTGATTTATATTCATGGCTTTCTGCACAAAATCTATTGTAGGTCTATGCAACACTTTTTTTTTTATAACTGCTAAAATATTTTGTCTTATAGTAATGAATTGCTCTGCAACTGTTCTTTCAAGAATTATTTATACAGATTAGCAAAACCACTTTTCTTTTCTCTTTGTTAGAGGAACTCCAGAAGGTTTTGTTTGAACAAATCGACTTACGGAGGAGACTAGAACAGGAATTCCAGGTGTTGAAAGGAAATGCATCTTTCCCAGTCTTCAGTAAGACACATATCTGTGGTTTTGGTGTTTTTTGTGGGTGGGTGGTTGTTGTCAGATTGTTAAAAGGGGAGAGGTATGTTCTCAGTTGCGTTGCCAGGATCTTTGGCTTAGTTCTGCTGAGGTTGACGGCACTTCTGCTGTGGCTTTTCAGGCTGCCCAAGCAGGTCTTTTGTAGGGAAAATCTGAAGCTAAATGTCTATTTTGGTGTATATTCTATTGGTTTTGATAACATTGAATACAGTGAGTAGGCAGAGGCACGACTGGGGCTTCTTGGGATACAGCGATGTCGGTGGTCTTAACCAGCTTCTTGGAGGCTTTTGAAGACAGTGCACTTCAGAGTCATCTGTAGGGGTTTCTGGCTGATGTTGGAGAGTTGATTTTGCCTGTGTTAAGGAGTAGAAAGACATGTTTTGATTTTTCCTCTTGAGATGGGCCTTTCACCACAGCTGATGAGCGGGGTGCTGCTATCCAGCAGCCGGAACATGCCGGGCATGTGTTAAATAAAAGAAAACAAAATGGGCATTTGGTAGGGTTTTCGTGAAGCTGCCAGAAAGTTGAACTGCATGCACAGGGATACGGAAAAAGACCTATTGATCGAGGCCTTTTGAATGACACTGACAGCAACAGGGGAAAGCATGCTTCCAGGAGAAATCCCATGTGGATCAGGACAAGCTAGAAGGCATGGTGAGGGCTCTCCAGCATGCAGTGCATGTAGTGTTACAGAGCTGGAGTGATCAGGGCATCTCCATTGCTCTCTGCCCATCTGTAACACAGCACCACACAGAGATCAGTACAGTCGTGCACGCTTCCTCGTGCCCGACTGTCACAGCTCTGCAGCTGCCTGCCGAGACAGTCCCCCCAGTTCAGTATTAAACACAACCTAAAAGAAAAAACATGTTTGCAGCCACCTTTTGCTTCTTCGTGAAGTCCAGAGGAGGTCTGACAGCATCTCCATTCACTGTCTTCCTAATGGTCGATTTTTGTCCTTGTTTTCTGTGAGACTGTACACGGACGGAGCACTGCGGAGTTACTTGACTCACAGTAAGCCAAGATAGACACATTAAAACCTTCCCAGACTAATTGTCAGGCTCCTCTGCCATTTGCTAACTTCTCTTAACTCCTGCGTGACTGAAACGTTTGAGCAGCACTCAATGCAAAATGCCCTCGTGCTGGTTTATCGTAGTTCCTTGAAGAGTTCAGAAACTCCGTGTTTTGTTAGTCCTCCTTCATAAAAACTCCAGGGACAAATACCAGTATTGCCAGTACCCCTGAGGTAAGTCAGCCAACCAAAGCCCACTGCTGCAAGCCAAGGAATGTTACACCTCTCTGGACTGCAGGAAAAGGTGGGAACACAGACAGCATTTTCCTGTTATTTAAAGAAAGTACCTTTTTTCCCCTTTCTGTTGCATCAGATAGAATAAGTTCAGGGAAGCAAGGCAGTGCGAAGACTCTGGGAATGACTCCATCTTTAGCCCAAATATCGAAAGGTGTAGACAGCTTCATAAATAACGGAGAAGAGCCGCCTGAGGTGATACAGATATTAATGAAAGGAGGATAACCTCATCCTTCACTATAAATTCAGTCATTACTTGGGTTTGGGAGTGAGGTAATTTTCAAATAATTTGTGTAGATCAAAACACTGATGTGTGGTATTGGCGAAATGGCATCTTGGAGTTTTGCCATTCAGGTCACTCATTTATCCTTTTGTTCTTCTACAGTAAAATTAATGCTCTGTCATTGCCATGTAAATAAACACTGCAATTAAACCACATGAAATACAATTCAAATAAAATAAAAGAACATGTACAGCCAACCAAGGAAGTGGCGACTGTGTGTGCCAGCTTGAAAAATATGTGGTTTCAATGTACCACAAAGTAGTGGTCAATTTTCTTCAGGATTAAAATAGAAAACAGATAATGTGCTATAAACAATATATACAAGTGACCGTAAAACCTATTTACAGATTTAGATTTACCAAAAAAAAACCCCCTCCTCTGCATATAATAAACCAAGAAAAAGGATCTTTGTAAAACAAGTAAGTGTCAAATCCAAGGTAAGCGTGGCTTGTCCTCTAGAGCAGTATGTGTTCTGGCAAAAGAGATGGGGTCTGTTCCAGGCTCCTGCTGCCGGGGCTGCTGCTTTAGGTCAGCTGTTGGAAATTACTAGTTTTGCCAGGTTTCTGAAGCGACTAACTGCCTGTGGTGGTATTTGATAGGGAGGAGCTAGGGAGAGATCCAACTAAAGGAAAGTGGAGGTAAAATTAAAATTGTGTTGATGGATTTATCATGGCTTGGCGACTTCTCAGGCTGTAGGGGGAGCGAAGAGGAGGCAGGCAGCAGGCTTTGTATCCCAGTCTGGCTCACTGTGGCATTGGGCTGAGTGGCCATGGGGACTGGATCTCTGTCCCATCCTTAAAGCTGCTGAGGACAGGAGCGCTCTGCCAGGGTAATTCTCCCTCCCACGGGGTGGTTCTCCCTGTGCTTTGCACTGTCTGCGGGTAAGTGAGGAGCCTTTGGCTTTTAAGTCTTCTCAACCTTTTCTAAAAAGGAGAAAATTCATCCCTGTTTCAGCCGGGAGCCAATGTGTGAGATGTGGAAGGTAATGCCGTGTCTCTCTGGAAAATGCTTCTGTCGGGTTACCTGGAGTTACCTTGAAAGTCACCTTTTTTTGGGTCTCGCATTCAGAACTGAGCACATTTGGGGCGTTGCACGTTAATAGCATCAAACCACTACCCACAGCAGTGCTGTGCAGTGTTGTGTGTAAATGACGTTTGGTTTCCATGTTCTCCTCATGGAAATCATCGTTAAATGAGAACTGATCTTATTTGCAAGTTCATTTAGCAGTACTATGCTGCACGCTTCTCTGTGGCTTCTTGTACCTGCTTGAAATGTGGCCTGTGATAATTCATAAAACAGCAGACCTTGTCTTCTGCTGTTTGCAAATTTATTTTTTATATTACTGTTGTACTTGAAAGCTGCGGATGAGGTTTTCCTTTGCCTATGAGATCTCTCAACGCAGAGATCACTTGAAGAACATTAAAAAAGATCAGATCGCTTGAAGAGAATCAAAGAATTTGCTGTCCTGATAGAAATATGAGCACCTGTGTACAGCTGACAGCATGTTCTCCCAGACCCCTCCACTGCTTTGTACCTTTGGTGTCGGCTGGCACGCGCTTTGTCCGGCTGCATTTAACACCGTGGTAATAAAATGGCGGCGACGTAGTCTGGATAGTTAAAGTATTTAATTTCGTGTTAAGAAAACTATTTAAATATTCATATCTTTTCTCTTGGGTATTGCTCATGGCTTTGTCTGTAAGCATTCAGCCTCAGATAAACTCTGCCGGAAAAAACACTGTCCTTCCCGTTAACACCCCATTTCCACTGCGAGCTTGGATGTTTGCAGTGCAGGAGTGAGCACGATTTCCGAGCTATTTGTTCTGAGGGGTGATGAGCCTGTGAAGAGGCAGTCGAGAGGAAAGTGTTGAGGAAAGAAGGAAAATTTCTCCACATAACCTTCTCAGAGTGAAACTGGAAGACCTGGATACTAGCTAGCACAGATCTATCAGCCTGGTCACTAAAGACCAGGACAGGAGGCGGTCACCTTTTTATACTGCACAGCTTTTTGGGGGTTAGGAAGAGAGGAGTTGCAAACTTCCTTTATTTCTGGCAGCTGCTCTTTCTGGTTGAGTTGGAATAGAGGGAATAAGCCGAAAAATTCTGTGGGCATTTACTTGAAATCTGAAGAAATTTGTTAAGGTAGTGTCGTGATGTCCTTTTGTGTGTGGCTGTGCTGGATCCTGATGGTTTCAGCCTGACAAATCTTCTCCCTCTCTCTTTGTTTCGCTGCTATTTTCTTGTTGTCCTAAAGTGCCTTCTTGCCTCTTAAACAACTTGCTCATCATTCAGTTGAGCAAAATTCTTGTGTGAAAGAGGAGGACAGAGCTCTGCCCCTTTGTACTTTCTTCTAGCCCCTTCCTATGCCCACGCTTGATGGGGACACATCCCCTTTATCCTCAGGCAAGGTACATCCTTCCTCTCGCTGTATCATGCCACGGCTGCCTTCCTGCTCCTGCTTTTGGGGTTGAGAAGTCGTGGTGAGGCTGTGGGGCTGGTTTGGGAGTGGGCGAGCTCCCAGCACTGGGCCAGCACACAGCGTGTTAATAGGAGCCGCTCATTCTCACCTGGGCTCAGATCTTTCCACTGCAATTTAGGTGTTTCTGTGACTCCCATTACTGTGCTATGGAAGGATCCCACAGTCGTTTCATCCATTAATCCTCCCAATACGCCTAGCAGATGAAGCAGTGCTATAATTCCTGCTTTACTGGTGATGAAAGGAGGCATGGAGAAACATGCGCAAAGAGTCCAATAGACCAGGTATTGAACCCAGGCTTCGTGAGTCCTGGGCTAGTGTCCCAGCAACCAGCACGACTGTGTAAGTCTTTTAATTATTAGTTGTAGATAAACCATTCTAGCTGCCTTGGCCTTATCATGCCCTTCTCCAGGCTGTCTCCAATTTGACAGTGCTGTGTGTTGAGGTGCTCCATGCTGTTGGCATTCACCTTGCTGCTCCCGTGGTTCAGGACAGGCTTGTTTCCTGGATCAAAATTATATTGGTTGGAATGTTTTTTTTTTCCTCTTTCTTTTAATAGTCCATCATTGCACCTAGGTCTCCATCATGTGGCAACTCGCAGAGTTATTTGCTTCTTGTCGATAATTCTGTTTATCTTTTGTTTGTTTAGTTTGGTTGTTTATCTTTTTGTTTGTCTTTTTCCCACCCTCCAACAGCAATGTTATGGAACACAGACCAGCAGTTAATCTTCTACCACATGAAGTTTTGTCTGAAGTGGTTACTGAGGAGGAAGGTCAGGGAAGGAGGAGCTGCTGGAGCAGGAAGGCTGGCCTATGCTATAACCCGGCTGTCCAGGATCTGTCTTTCAAAGACTTTTTCCCTTCCGAGTTCCACATCACTGTGCATGGGGCTTTAGTCTGAGTTTTGTTCAAAGCCGTCAGCGCTGTGTTACAAACTACAAATCAAACCCTGCGTCCTTGAACGCTTTCTGTTCTCACATATTGGACATCCCTATTGATGTCAACAGATTTATGCCAGAGCAAAGCAGAAAAGCTTTTGCTCTTCTCTTCAGTGTTGGTAGAAGTTTGACTAATGACTGCAGAGTCTGGCCCATTGAGAAAATCACTGTGAGAACGAATGCCGGCAACAGAAACTTCGCAGCCTACCTTTGCTAATTGCGGAAGTAGCTGAACCCGATTTTTCCAGTTTTTCTGTTCTCTACAATGTCTCCTACTAGAGAAGACGTTTTTGTTAGGCATGCATTTTAGTTGGGTGAAGGGCTTTGTAGCACTTCACAATTCCTCAGTAGCGATTGGGTTTGATTTCATTTGATTTATATGAATTCTGCTGTGCGGTCTCTGTTTTAATTACTGCATCTACTTTTTTCCCCCCGTCTTATAGATAATTTTCAAGATCAGATGAAGCGGGAACTGGCATACAGAGAAGAAATGGTACAGCAGCTACAAATTGTAAGTTTGCCTTCTCTGCTAAAAATGTTATGAACTGTTGCTTTATGTTTTTTAAACGCATTCCTCAAACTTTTCCTTTGTGAGCCATGCGGACGTACTATTACCGAGCTCATATTACCTTATACTTAGCAAGACGTAAGCATGCAGTTCTCAGCTGGTTTAGAGTCTAATTACCTGGAGATTTACTTACATACAGTAACCAGATGGGTCTTCATGCTTCAACTAAGGGAAATGTGTTGACTCAACACGGAGAGGTGCTTCTTCAGAGAGAAATGTGAGGACCGAATCAGTAAACTTTCAGCAGTTAAATGTTTCTACCTTCCACAAGTTGCCAAGGAGTGCATTTCAGCCCTCAGTAGGGAATCGGTGCGAGGCCAGCTTCTCACTGGCAAATAAACCTTAGGATGTGTCTTTTTCAAATTTCAGCCACTAGAAGAAGTGCTTAACTCAGCAGTAAAGGATCGAATTGCCAAAACACAGTTCAGTTCAGGCACGCATTGCTGTTTGGTCTCTTGCTTGTTATTTTAAAATCAAGAGGGATTTTGTGCGTGCGTGTTAGTGCAACCCTAGATCATTGCATACAACTGTGCTGTTTTGAAAACTTGACATACTTAATCCAGTACAAGCAAGGGGTGGAGTTTGCGAAACTGTTTCTTAATCAGATAGTGCCTAGTGTAGTTTTAAGAGTAGGGCTTCGTAACGAATGGGAGTCTATCAGCTAATTTGCTAGTGCTTTTTCTGTGATCAGTCTGACATTATTCGATGGGGTTTTTTTTGAGGCAGGCTTGCCAAATATCCCCACATACCTGAATGAGCTCTGTGCTCGGGCATCTAAATTTTCCTTGTGCTTGTCACAGACCCTGGTGCGGAGAAGGCATTGTCCAGCCTTCTGGTACTGTCATTTTCTGATTGATGGGTTAGGACATAAAAATAAAGCTGAAGGCCAGGATTGTCAAACCCGTACACCTATGTTTAGAGGCATTTAGGAGTCGTCTTATTTTTAGAGCTGCCGAACATTCCTGCTTCCTGTTCCTGCTGACTTCAGAGATTTCAATGAGAGATGGAGGGTGCTTGAAGGAGGTTGTTCATGGAGAAAATTCAGGTCCAGAACATCTTTGGGGATTTTTTACTGCTGGTCTCCGCTCTTTTCCTTTAATGCGCCCGGTTGTTACTGTGTTCCCCTTTGTCTCCCGATGCCAGGCAAGGAGTTTGGCATGATCCGTGAGTTGCATTGTCACAGAAAATAGTAGTTAGGATGCCGTCCTGAAAAGTGCTTCCCCTGCTGCTTTGGACTTGAGGCAGGTGACCTGTCTGATTCCTGCTGTGAAGCACATTCAAGCACAAAGTTTGTGGGCCCGCTTCAGCCTTTATCTCTTGTGTCAGCTGAGCTTGGAGCTAACCAGCTCTCCCTCCCAGGGAAAGAATGGATCATCTCTGCCATTCACTTTGTGGCCCCGTTGTCAAGTTGTTTTTGGAACTGGATATCCCAGACTTCCAGCGAGCCGGCTGTGGTGTTTTTTCTGATTTACAAGAAGGGGAGAAATCACAAGGTTCAGTGTAGTGCTTTTTCTCGGGCAGCAAAAGAGATACGATCACCCTTTGTAGTTCACACCCTTTTCCCTTACTGGTGCATGCTGCAGGAAGACTAATACTCATTTAATCATTAAACAGAGCTGCCTGAATGTACTTACAGACAATAGTTTCAACATTTAACGTACTGCACCAACAATTCAGGACCTCTTCACTCACTGTGGCTGCCTGAGTTTAATTATCATTAACAGAAATGTTGTCTAATCGTCAGTAAGTCTTTGTGCTCAGATTTGGGTATCCCTCCCGGTATCGGCCAGGCAGGTTGTGTATCAGCGGGACCGACACCAGGATGTTTGCGTATGAATAACTGAGAGACTGCTGCAAATAACCGGTGTGTTTAAGCTGGGTGCAGAAATCTTCAGTGACGTTTTGGCTGATAACTGAAATGGAGTCAGCGCTTTCGGTGTCGTAATCACTGCAGTTACTTTAATTCATTCATGTGAATATATTTTGTACGGTTAATCTAGAATGAAGATTAATGAGGGGAATGTGCTAACGATAGAAGTCCTTTGGCCTTCTTGGGTTATGGCGTGGATGAATTAAAGATTTTGGTGCAGAATACACCAGGAGCGTGGTTACATTCGATTTTCTTGTTTGTGTTTGTTGTTGTTTGGTTTTCAACAGTGGTAGGTTGTTTTGGTTGGGTTGTACCTGGAATGCTATACTATTGCTTTAACAGAGCTGCCCGCACCTAAGTTTCTTGCTAACACAGAAGTGCAGAGAGAAAAGCAGAGGTGTTTAATGCATACTCACATCTTAATTTTACTTACAGCTTCACAGGTGCATACCTTTGTAGTATTAAACTCAAAATTTACTGGTATAATAGCCACGGAACTTGGCTTCATTGCTTTTTTTTTTTAAATTTTAAACAAAATAAATGCACAGAGTCAGTTTCTTTTGGCTTTTCTCAGCGCTGAAGGATTGTACAACTCGAATTAGTCCTTCCTGAAGGCTTGCGCGTGATCACAAGGACATCTCCTATAACAGTGGGTACCAGAGGCAGGTTTTGCCCTAATGATGGTTTCTCTTACCCTGAACTGGAATGCTTCAAGCTGCGTAACTGAGCAGTCAGACTTTAAAATAAACGGCCTTGGAGTATTTGATGTGTCAGAGATGTCTGGAATACAACGAGCTCAAACTAAGCGTGAAATAATTAACCAAATATAATTGTATTTGAAAACTTTCTAGTGCGAACGCCTACCGTAACCTGACCGTTACATGGAAAAGACTGCTTGAAGGTAGTGCTTCAGGCCCAGCCAGTCCTGAACATGGAACGGAACGCTTTTTTCCTCGCAGTTCTTGGGTGACGCTGGGAAACTGCGGAGCAGAAGGCGCTGGTGGATCCCCACGGGTGGAGAGCAGCTCTGGGGGGGGGCTGGCGTGGGCTCCAGGTGCCCTCTGCCGCTCCCCAGCCGCCAGTACAACCCGCAGCAGCTGGGAGTGATGTGGGCTTAACGTTCTTCATTAAAAGCCTCAGTTAAAGCAACGTTTAATCAATGGGCTTTTATTTTAATGCTCTGTCCGCTCCAGACTTTAAAAAAAAAATAATTTATGGCTTCCTGAAAGTCAAGAGTAAGGCTCAGGTCATTGGGAAAATGGAGGGTGGGTCCTGTTCCGTTCTATCCCCTGCAATGGATGTTGGCTTCTTTGGACATAACCTGGCTTGGTAGATAACTGGAGCAGTGGGACGTTGTGCAGCCATCAGCAATTTCTGTTAGGAAAGGAGTTGGTCGGAGTATCTGAAGCAGGTACCAGGAGGTATTGCAACCTGTTTGTGCCAAGCTCTCGGCCAAGTGCCAGGAAGCAACCGATCGTCCTATTTAACAAGAAAATGGATCTTAAATCACTGAATGCGTTTTTTGCTGCTTCCTCCTTCAAAGTGCTGTCTCCCAAATTGCTTAAGTACAGTATGTGTACTTGGAGGTCATATTTTACTGTAGGCATGGATCGTCTGGCTTCTGTTATTAAGCCGTACAGAAGGGGCCACCGAGAAGAAATCTCTGCCCAGCAGGTTGCGGTAAATTCTAACGTGACACACGTGGTACGGCCTCAGGAGAGCTCACCTGCCTTTAGAGTTGTCGGTTCCTGTCCAGTGTGACCAGAATTTGTCTGTCAGGACAGCCCAGCCAGCCTAACGAAGTACTGAGTCAGCTCCTGCTTGAGGCTCTGTATCTCTCTGATACTGTCTTCTGAGCCACTGTGTTCGTGGATCAAATTTAAAAAGCATAAACTTTCTTCCTAGCTGCCTGGTGGGAGAAGAAGATCAGAAGCAGCATTCCTAGCGTGACAATTTTTGTCCTTTTATGTTTTCGTGAACCCCTCTAAAACTTTGCCGCAGAGTAGAACACCAAGCAGCAAATTTAAGCTCCTGCAAACAGGCTAGCTTTTCTTAATTTCCTTTCAGAGGTCCCTTACAAATAGCTTGTGGGTTCCCAGGAAGCACTGCCTGCAGTTGTAACTTATCCATAAGGAAAATCTAAGGTGGTATTCGTCACCCTGCCGTTGTGATTTAGTTAACTAAGATCAGGTAGTGATCGATCCCACTAATTTTACATAGGGCAAAAGGCAGCGAGTCTTTAAGATGTGTTAGAAATGTGAATTACTCAGGCAGTCCCTTGTCTTTCCAGCTCAAGTCAAAAGTCTGGGTTTGGTTTTGTTTGTTTGTTTGTTTTTTAACTTATTTATACTCCCATGAACCGAATTCCCCCTCACTAGCCTAACTTTGGGCTGATAATGTTCAGAGCTCACAGCTGGATCCAGCTGGAACTCCTCTGATGTTTCATGGCCTTCTACTCTCAGTGCTGCTTTGAATCAACTCTGTTCTTCAGAGGCAGACAATAAAATAAATCGGGAAATATCTACCTGCAAAATTGATTTCTATCTATCTATATTTTCATCGTCTTTCATCCTGATCTTTAAAGATTCACAAAGAGTGTTTACAAGAAGAAGAAAAATCTACCATGTGGTAATGTTGGTAGATCTTCAGAGGTATGAGATCATGTTCCTCTGGGTCCTACTGTAATTAAGAAAAGCACCAGTAGGTTTAGTTCCTATTTTAGGTTGTATATGGAAAGTAGGTGCTTTGTACAACTAACATATTCATTATACAAGCAAGGAATATCCATATTTTTGTGTGTGGAGACCTTGGTCACTGCATGCGTGACACTCTATTCAAAAAGTGGAAATAGGAAATAGCAGTGCTTTATTGGGATTTCTGTTTTGGTCCTCTGCTTAAAGTGGTCCAACTAAATTGATTGACCTTGACAAGAACGTTAGAAGCAAACATCGGTTCAGCAGAATGGCTCTTGGATTTCTTGAGCTCCATCAAGGAGCTGACAGGACAGGCTGAAGTGCCTGGCCACTGACACCCAGACAGGAACAGGTAAAAGAGCGTTTCTGGACCTTGGCGTTTACTGCGTCTTGCAGCCTCCAAGGCAGATTTCATTACGGTGCCTTCTCCCCCAGCCAGAGAAATGTTCATATTTTTTCTCATTCATTTCTTCTTCTGTGCTTTAGCAATTGGGATGATACTGCAGGTCTGTTTTCTATATGCTCTGTTATCTTCATTTGATTTTTGGTGGAGTTCCTCTCCAGGTTTAGTGGTACAAATTGGGAGTATGTCCTTTTGATGCCGAAGGTAGCATACACATCCCTGACTGTCTACGGAAAAGTGAGCTGACAAGTACCATTTTCACCAGAATTTTATTTGCCGCTGTTTGCTTTTTTAAGACAGGTGAACGGAACGTCTATCTTGGCAATGCATCTGGGTATGCCTTGGGTGCATAGGATGGAGCTGTGCCTCTCTCTGGTAAATTCAAATGTTAAAGAAAATTAATACCCTGTAGAATTAATGGTTATTAAAAACAGAAGTAAAAACTTCCTTTCCTTTAGAATCTGCAGGAATTCTGATCACAAATGGATGCATATGTACCAGAGAGCCACAAGCCAGCCTCCGCTATTGCCTGTCTGCAAAATCCTTTTTTCTATTCGTGTGGTCCAGTACTTAAAAATCCGTAGGGGAGGGACTGCGTACTCCAGCCGTGACTCTCTCTTGCCTTGCACCCTGTGCAGACCAGTACGCTGCCATGAGCGCATGCCGGGAAGGAAGAGCCTCTGAGCTCAGCCCGCACAGCTGTAAATACTTTCACAGGGCAATAGCGGAGACTCACCCTCTAGGGCCAGCCGTTGGCCCTTCCATTCCTCCTCCTGCTGTCGAAGGCTCAGCGCGTGCTTTTTCTTCTCCGTAAGCCCACGCATCGTTCTATCCAGAAGCACCATGTGTGCAGAGACTCTGGTCTTCCAGTGGTAGTTCAGCTGCACATCTGGCTCCTTTCCTGCATAAATATGCTTTGCATTTGGAAGGGCTGTCTTGGCTGGACAGTGTGCTGACTGAGGTCTCACATGCACTCTCTGCAAATGAGAATTGTTTAACTAAATACCTGTAGGTACACATCAGATCATAGTGCTTTGGGGTACTGAAGATTCCCTCTTCAAGCAACAGAAGTCAGGGTGATGTATCACGGTGTACCCCACCAAGAGGTGGGAGGCAAAGGTAAAGTCTCCAAAAGAAGGTGGTGTACAGAAGCTTCTTTGATGTCCAGGTGTAGCGGGGAGCAGACTTGCGCTTTAGAAAAGAAGCCCAAATCCTATCCGCTTATCTGCGCTTTGGTTCATGTTGTGGAACAGAGTCGGAGCTTGCAAACTGGATTCCTTCTGGATGAAGCAAACGCGGACGCGTTCCAGGAATGCACATAAGAGTGCGCTGTAGCTCTTAAGGGGTGATCAGTACCCAGGACCAGACTAGAGCTAGCCTGAAGGAAAAAAAAACAAGAGAAATGCAGTATGGACGCTGGGTCTTTCTCCCGCACCCTGCAGATCCGCTCTCACTGCGACGTATTTCCTATTAATGTGGACTTAGCGGTAAGAAACGGATTGCTTGCTACTTAAAACCAAACTATCTGCACTTCTGTTACAGCTGGCAGGGGTGTACATGCTTTGGTGAGGGCCACGCATTGGATCTTCGTGCCTGTTTGAGTGCCGATCCTACCCTGCATTGCAACAGTCACTGTGGATGTGCAAAAGGGGACTGTATTACCACGAAGAGCCCTAAATACTATTCCACTGCAGCACAGGAGTTACCAAATGCTCTCCCAATGGCAAAAGCAGAAGATGACATTGTAGGTGATTTCACTCGTGGAGAAAGTAGTCATTTCCCAACTGGACACCCACCTCGCCCAGTTTCATTTATTAACAGGAGGATGGATAAACCAACACACACTGGAAAGACGCGGATGTGCCAAATATAGCAGAGAAGTGGATTAAGAACAGTTAATTTCTGACAGAACGTACCCCGTTGTATTATCTAGGTCAGTACAGCTTGGGAGATGTCCTATATAATTGGCGGCCATGCGAACCGATGTTGCCTGTTGGCCGTTGCGAGTGGGAGAGAGGAAGAAAGCAGCTGGTGAAGCATCACGGGTCTCAACCGAAATGTGCTCATTCAGGCAGTTTGTGTGTGGCTCCCTTTTACATCTAAACCATGCAAATGGGTGATCAGGTACACAGTTTCTGTGCATACTCCTCTCTGCTCCAGTTCGGGAAGGAGTTTTCCAGCCTTCGCAAACAGCGTGCCTTGGAGGGCAGCTCTGTTGGAGGACCTGCTGGAGGGGAGAGCTCTGGTTTTTGGGGGGATCTGGCAGCAGCCTTCCTGATAGCTTTCAGCTTCTGTGAAGGGTAGGGGTTATAAGAACAGTCAGACCAAACACCTGGATCCCAGGTCTTTTCAGGTCATCAGGAGTTTGATCCTCTCAGTTCATGCACACACGTTTCCCTTTTCCCAGGAAAAGCGATGTGCCCCCGTGAAAGGCTTCTGCTTTCATTCAGCCAGACGGCTCGTCTTTGTGGTCACTGCTGCTTCCTGGTGCTGCTGCTGTCAAATCAGTTGACCCTCCTTTCCCGAGGGATGAAAGGGTTAGCTCCTGAGCTGCCGATGCCCCCTTCTTCCCTCCCGTCCTGAGCCTTCCCTGCTCGTTTCCTTATTAAGGGAGGCAGGGATGGAGAGAGGTGGCAGTGCGGCTCCTGCACTCTACACCGGCCCAGAGACGCGCTGAGCGCAACTCGCACAAACGTCCTCACGTACTGTGGGCATAACGTAATTAAAATCAAAAAAGGGATGCGCAAGAATGCACGTTAGTGGATACAGATGTAAATTCGTGCTTCTAATATCTTATTAGGTGTGGGGGTCAGGTCCCTCGAACTCTGTGCGTTTGCCTGTCTGTTCCTTTTGCTCTTTGTGCAGCTTAAGGCCTTGCTCCTGACTTCAGCCCAGCCTATTTGTCAGCTGGCAGGAACGTATTTGCCAGTATTTGTGAACATATTCTGGAGTGCCTGGCAGCAGAAGCAGGTCACCTCGGTGCGCAGCAGCACCTGGGAGTGCAGGGACATAGATTTTTCTGATCGCAACCTGAATTCCTCCAACACTCCTTCCAAAAGGCAGCATGGAAGAAGAGTAAATTTGTAGTCACTTGGATTCCCAGCTAAGGAGAAATCTCAGGGCAATTTAGTTTTGTTACATTCTAAAGGCCCAGCATTGAAAAAGAGCAGCCCTGTACTGTATTCCCAGTAGCCGGTGAGCACATCATCCCACTTTGTTTCTAAATATAACTCTGTTCCCTAATATGCCTATGTTCTCTGTTTTTCTTTAATTATTTGTTCCACTTCAGTGGCTTCCCTCAGATTGTAGAAGTCAGAGATAACTATTATGAACTTCCTAATTATGGTGATATAAATATATGAAGTCTCGTAGTCCCAACCCGCTGTATTTCGGCTGTGCAGAGATGAGTGTTTGTTGCCTGCTCCGTTGCCAACAGCTGATTTTTGTCATCTCAGAGGTAGCAGAATGGGTGGTGGCTTTGTTTTTGCCAGCAACTGATATAAACCAAACGTCAGAAGACGTCTTTTACATTGGATTTTAAGATCTATCTGTTGTTTTAGTTTGGGCCACTTTTATTTTATTTCTGCTTCAACATTCTTGCAGTTTTGTAAAGAGCGCAATCCTTTAATTCAAGGCACTCTTTCCCAAAATGATGTAGGGAGAGGCAAACAAACCCTTTCATTTGCAGGGATTCCAACTTGGATGTCTCGTTAGCCAAACCTTGGCATAAAGCAGTGGCTTTGTTTCTGTGTCATTGCAGATTCCCTATGCAGCAAGCTTGATCAGGAAAGAAAAGCTCGGTGCACACCTCAGCAAAAGCTAAAGGTGAGCTTGTGAAAGAAGAGATCTTATTCTGCTTGGCTCGGCCGTCGTGTTTTTCTTTGCAGGCGCTGCAAGAATTAAGAGAATCCTTTTGTCGCGTGATGTTACTGATTCTGGTCTAAAAGCTCTGTCTGTGGAGGTGTTGTGCTACGGACTAAAGCTGATAACTGATGTGTCGCACACATTGCGAGGCTTCATCGGGGTAGGATGTAGCATTGTGAGTGGTACCAGGGTGTTCCTGGGTGAATCCAGGCCTAATCGCCTGCGCACGTGCTCCTACTCGCCCGCACTAGAAGGTGGCCTCAAGGTCATGTACCTTCAGGGGAAGGAGAGAAATACCTTGGCGTTCACAGTGCAGTAAAAGTTCACACATGGGCAGGTAGGGATGGGTTTTTCTGCCCATAAAGGAGCTTTTTCAGCTCCAGGAAAGAGCAATATATTTTGAGGGCTTTACAGAACTACAACGATACCTTCTTCTGTGGTTCAGTCTTCTGCAGATGCCGATTACCCTGTTGCTGACATGCAGGATCTTCCTAAACCCAACACTGCCTTTTTCAGGAATGTTTTTTAGAAGCGTTCAGTTAGAAAAAACACCATCTCGCATCATCAGTGGCCTGGGAGATTCCAGTTTTGGGTGCTAAACCCTTAACATTTAAATGATATTATCTTTTTTTTTCTCTTTTTTTTTTTTTTTTTTNTTTGCCGAGAGCGTGAAGGATGGATGCATTTCTCACGCTGTTTTTGTTTCCAGTGGCACACCATCCCTGCAGACAACAGGGATTTCTCTAAGTAGGCCCTAGTGCTTTTGAAAGATTAGTTGTTACTTAACCGCTAAGCTAAATCAGCCAAGCAGAGAATCGCAACTGTATTGTTCCGAAGCAGTTTCAGCTGCTCAAGGTGCCAAGCAGAAGAGGGTTGCCTCAGGAAGAAGCGTGTGTGCACGTACCCACCCACGCAATACACCAAGGGGGTGAAGACCCCGTGCGCTGCAGAGCACCCCGCTCCGTTAATGCTCTGTGTTTCTCGGCGATCCTTTGCTACCCTTGCTGGGCTTTGTGTTCCTTTCCACAGCAGGTCTTGTTGTGTTTAGTCATACTTCAGTCAGTTGTAATTTGCACTTCATCTTTAATGTGAGTATTTCCACGTGACTCCACAGATGCTAACTAGCAGAGTCTCAGAGGATGCTTCTGGAGCAGGTGACTTACGTGTATCCCTTTGGCAGGGATTGTAAACAAATGTGGTAATTCTGTGAGTAAAGAAATGTCAAACTTGGGCTTAGTGTTGGTAACATTTTCTCTCTTTTCTTTTATTTCTTATTTATTTATTCCCAGAAGCACAGGATCTTTTGCAGCTGTTACCTTCTAAGTTATAACCCACCACTCAGAAACCTGACTTGTATAAAGACTGCGAAAACGGAAGGGCTTGGGAACTTAAAGAACAAACAAATCAGGTTCCTCTGAACCCAAGGACAAGTGACCTCAAAGCATCATGGACAACCATGTAAAATAGAATGTAGCAGCCATTTATTAGTAAAAACAAAACAACAACGAAAAAAAATAAATCAAAAAATGCCTGTCCTGGATCTTTTTTGGTGGTACCAAAGTTTAAGTCTTTGTGTTTTTAGAAGGACTACTGAACTTGATAGAGAAAATGCTTTTGATGAATCGTACAGGTCAGCTGTGAAAGGAACTGCCAATCCTTTCAATGCCACAAACACTGACAACATCTGCCAGTTCATCTTTTGCTTTCGAATAGTGATTGTTTTATGGAAAGAAATGCGCATCTTACCAGATGGGCCAGAACCACATTTGGATGGATGGATAGAGCAGCGTTAGCCATACACAGTGCTTTTTAAAAGCAGACTGGAAATTCTCACACCCCTCTCCCTTGGCCCCTTCCTCCTCTGGTATTTTGCCTGCTGTATGAATTAAGATTGTACTCCTCTGGAAATATTTTACAATTTAATATTGAGTGTAATTAAGAATATAATCACTGTTATCAAAAAAGGTATTTAACTCTGTTGTAGTTTCTTTATCATTCATGTGGATAAAAAGTCTATAATAAAAAAAAGAAAACTATGAGATAATAGTTGAGCTTCCCTGTAATTTAATGCTATGCTCATTCCACTAAAGAAAAGAACCAGGAAATTTATCCCCAAGAATATCTTTTTAGAAGTATTTTAATTCACAGATGATGTGTTGGAGCATTTCATGGCAGAGATCCTCTGCCTCTGGTTATTTAGAAAATGTTTGGAAGTAGATGTAGTGGAATTTCAGGAAGTGCCTTGTGGAGCCACAGAAATAAAGGGAGACTTATACCAAAGTCAGTCGACTTTTGAAGACCACAGCCGTAGTCTTCCAGGTCTTTTCCTGATGGTGTGCAACAGCCCGATTGCCAGGGCTTTCCTGAGTGGAATTCATCTTCGTGCAAAAGGTCCCAATCCCAAGCACGGTGTTGTCCCTGAGCATACGACTGTGTAGAAGATCGTCCACGCCAATACAGCACCACCAACATCTGAAAGCAGTGTCAGCCACTCCGGGCATTCGGACGCGTCGCAGAGTTGCTCTCTCAGTATTCCCCTCGTTCCCAGCAAATCCTCGGGAGATTAAATAAGCTGGCTTCACAACAGATCTGGAAGGCAGGGGCGGAAGGGCCCAGCCTGTTGACATGCCCTTCCCTGTGTAGTTTTCTCCTGTAGTAGGTGAGCTGACGAGACAGATTACAAGACTCGTTTGACTGGCAGCGTTATGGCTTTCGTAGTGGGGAAAAAAAAAACCAATGAAAGCACCAGAAAAGCTGAACCGGGTCAGACCAAAAGTTCATCTGTGCCAGTACCCTGTTCCCAATAGTGGATGAAATCAGATACTTTGTGAAAGCACGCAAGCAGTTAAGAGATATTTTCCCAGAATGTTGTTTCAGCATCTAATGATTTACAGCTCATGGGTTTTCTGATCTAGACATGATGTCTTGTTTGTAATAACCCTCAATGGATTTTTTTCTTCTATCAACTCGTCCAGTGACTTTTTAAAACCCAGGCACGCTTTTAGCAGCTTACAGCATCCTGTGGCAATAAGCTCCACAGCTTAAACACAGGTTATGAGGGGAAAAAAGAAAAAAAACAGCTTCTGATATTTCTGTTAGTCTCATTTTATGGCCTGGGCTGCTTGTACCGGGTGAGACCAGTTGACTACTGGCAATCCCTGTCCACCTTCTCCATGCCAGTCGTGATTTCATGGGCATCTACTGAGCCTTTTCCGTTGTCTTTTTTCTAGGTCGAAGAGTCGTAGTCATCCCTCCAACAGAAGCAGTCCCATAGCTTTGTAGCCTTCACGTGTACCTTTTCCCGATCAGCTATACCCTTTTTGAGATGGGGAATTAGTTGCGCAGGGTATTCAGGATACAGGATACTCTATAGGTTATAGTACTGAGTGACATGATGATATTTTCTGTGATGAATGAACTTGACTGTAGTGTCGCGGTAAAACGTCTTACCACTATAGATCAAAAATTTTGCCCAGACGTAAAGTAATCCTGTTGCTGAAGAAGAAATTACTGCTCTAATGGCTTCTGAGTGCCAGAGCTCCTGGATGTGGTCAGGCGTGCAGAGCAGCCCGTTGTCCCTCACCATTTGAGAACCAGCCTGCTCAGGCCCAGGAGCAGGCACGAAGGATCTACAGCAGATTTATTTGTTTTCTACTTTCTGCTCAGTAGCGTTCAGACCATCGTGTTCCCCAGTGACTTTCCACAACGAGCGAGTAGTGCATCTGTATGTTGCTGAAGTTGTGAAACTGTGTTCTCAATGTATAGCTCACACAAATGACAGAATGGATATGCAACTACTATGTTTCAAGTTGAACATTCAAACTTGAAATGTCCAATTTGCACTTGGTTCGTTATGCTAAACCCCCCTGTCAGGAAATGGAAACGCCACTTCTCGGGTTTGTAACTGATCGACAGACCACAACTGCAGGTGTTAAGGTAGAACAGACATCTCAGAATTAAGCGTGAATGAAGTGTTTTGAATTAAAAAATCATCCCTCGTGCTGATACAGCTCAAGAACGTGATCCCAGAAAACAAACACAGAGCAGCCACCGCCTAAACAAATCTCCTTCAGTAAACACCCAAGGAAGCTCCTTATCACCGTTGCTTTTTGTGTGCTTTCCTCTTGTGCCAAAGTTTGTACACATTAAAGTGATGAGGATCCCATTAAACACTTGTGCTTCACAGACCCAGCCCTCAACACTTCCACCAGCTGGCATCGTAAAGGAAAAAAAAAAAAAAAGGGATACTGGAAGATTTACCCAGTAGTTGATATGGTTGCATAGGCAGTATACGTACCCTAAGGCTGTGTCTATACTAACGTTCCCCTGTACTTGACCTCAGCTATACAGTTAAGTGGTTGCGGTGGGCCTGGCAGGGTTGCGTTTGAGCCCGCCGATGTCCTGGGGAGCAGTTCCCGGCGTGGATGGCGAGTCAAGCCAGGCACACAGTCTTTCCCGATGGCAGCTTGGATGCAGCCACCCTGAGCTGAAAGGTAAGGGTTCCGTGGTGTGGGTGCAGCTCTTTGGTGCCACGGGGGAACAGTCCCAGCCACAGTTAATTTCCTGGTATAGGATAGCCTGTATTGTTGCTGTCCTTAATATAAAATTTATGTCAGAGTGGAAAATAAACTCTGAGCTTTTCTTACAAGTGATATGCAGCTTGTCAACACCTTTAAGAATCCTGCATGGTTGACCAAATATTACTTCTACAGCGGTTACTGCAAGAGAGGCGAAAGGTAATAGCTGTGTTACAGATCTTAGTTTAGGCCTTTCTTTCATCAAAATCACCTGAGAATGGCAAAACCTGTAGCACAGGCTATACATTGAGCTGCGATTTGAATTTTCCTGGGAGCTTGAATGAGCAATAAATAGATACACAAAGCTCATTAGTGATTGACAGTCCTCCTTTTTCCACAGAGTCGCATTTCCATGAACTGCCCGCAACGTCTCCAAACTGCTTTGAGCTCTGTCCTTCAGACGTGGTGGTGGTTCTCCAGGACTTGGGACTTGCCTCATTTGCTCCTGAGATACTTCAGCACAGTTATTTATGTTGGTGAAGAAGGGCACCAAGCAAAAGCATGAAGGTATGTGCTTTCCCTTACTTGAGAGCATGGGAACAGACCTTCTCTCAGGACCCTACTTTTAGGTACCTTCAAGCCATCTCTCTCAAAGACCTTTATTTACCTTGTGTTGACCTTGTTCTGAAATGGCAGGTGAAATGCAGTGAATCATGAACAGGTTATTTGAAACGGACAGCGTATGTGAGTACTTTCTGCTCTTGAGATCGATCATACTGACAAATAAATACCTTGATTATTACAAACAGTTATTGCCGCATGAATGGGGCCAATTAACAAAGGCATTACAGTGAAGATTTGGAAGTTTTGTCTGAACTGGGTATGACAAGCAGTATAAGGCCCTGCTAATGAATAGTAAATAAAATCTCTGCACATTTTTTGTACTACTGATCAACTCTTGACTGTTCCTTTGACTTGTGTCTTCTATGAGGGATTAACATTCAGGTTCCCTCAAAATTTATTCTTCCTTTTTCATAAATTTTATGTAAAACTGCAAGGCAGTTGTGCCAGAAGTTTTGTATAAATTTTGTAGTGTACAAAAAATAGCACCTTCTCAGCAAACCTGTATTTTTTAGGCTATATCAACAAGCAATTAACAAAAACAAAGCCTAGCATTTACTCTGACCCTCTTGGGTAACCACTTTTACCCCAGTGGCTTTCGAAGCAGAATCGCTCTGCTAAGCAAAACTGTTGGGAGAGCTCCTGTAGGGACACCCCACTATTTTCCTATCATCTTCTGTCGTGCTTTTTCCTCTCAGGGGCCTGCCTGTGGAGTTTATGCCCAGATGAGCATGGCAGGGGGGTTAGAACTAGATGGTCTTTAAGGTCGCTTCCAACCCACACCGTTCTATGATTCTAAATGTGTTTTGACACAATTTTACTCAACTGGCTTGGATTATTCAGTACGTTTTTGGGCGGGCCTTTTTTTCACTATAGTAAGATTATCCTTGATACATACGCTGATATGAAGTGTCTCATCTCCAAACTACTAGCCAAGTATTCACTAATAAATCCCAGAGCAGATAAATAAGAAGCTCAGGCCTTGTGTACGGCTCGGATCCTTGCACCCTGTGGCTCGTGTCTCTGCAGCCACGTTCACACTTGGCTGGTTGCCGTGGTCTTGCTGGGTTTGTTTTATCTGTGCTGGCAGTTGGCAGTGGTGGACTGCACCCAATCCGATTGAGATAAGGTGTTCCTGCAGGAAAGAGCTGCCTCCTCCTCCACCACAGCTCCCACTCTTTGATCTCAAGCTTCTCCACAAAACTGAGTTTGGGGTGAGGTGGATACTGGGATAAAAAAGAAAAAAAATTCAGACGTTATCGGTCGTCTTCCAGGAATGTTTAAAGCATCCCATTGCTTTTTCCTTAATGTCTCTGAAAGCTCACTGAAAGTGAATTTCGATTCACAAGAGAAGTGTGCAGAGAAGAACGTGTTCCAGACGCTTCCATCACGTCATCACACTGGGTACGTACAAGGGATGGAGACCTAGCACGTAGATGTCCAGTGGCTTGCAAGAGTGAGGTCGGCCGTGTTTTTAACGTCTTTTCCCCACAAGGCACGGTGGTCTGAATACCAGAGAAGTCAGTAAAGAGACTTCTGTTGACTTTGGTGAGCTTTGGATCAGTCTCAAAATCACAAATGGGTTTCACAAAGCAATTTAGGTTTTGGCTTGAGCTTTCTGTTTGTTTGATAAATAAGGAAAGCACTGGCATCTGCCTGAATAGAAAGTCCTCCCTTCTGAGGAAGTCTTTTGTGGCATATACAACATGGAAATGCTTTTTAACGTCATGCTTGCTCTGGCTCAGAGCCAAATAAAAGGCCAACGACGCCCTGGAGGAGGGCGAGAAGGTACTTACGTACCTAGTGTCCTCCTCTATGAATGGTACAGAATGGATAGTTGATGTGTGCCTTAACCGAGAACATACCTGCATATATCTGCAAGCCTGCTCTCCGCTGTTCACTTCTCCATAAAATCTATTTAATGTAGTTCATTCACCGGTTTCTTATGCCACAGAGGAAAATTCACAGCCGTGGTCATTATCTAAACATGCTCGGTCATTTGGACTGCGGACATCTGAAACCCTGCCAGACAATATCCAAGGGATTTGGAGAAGTGCTTTGGTCCTGTTTGATACTAGCAGTGAGGCAAGAGGAGCTGAAATTGTTTTGCAGCTATTTATCTAGCAGAAAAAATGCGTCAATCTCTATTGTTAGTTTTGAAATACCTGCCAGTCTGGAGTGTATTCATGTATTCTGTGTGAATGTATTAATGAAAAGGGAGTCTCCACCCTAGAGCACCACTCCTCCTCTGATCACAAAGCACAGGTCAATTGTTTGGGTTTTTTTCGCGAGATAACTCGGTGCAGTTGCCAGCTCAGCTCCAGTCTGGCAGGAAGGACTAGGGGCTTTTGCAGAGCAAAACAAGGTCCAGATCTGCAGAGATGTGAATTCCCTAACAGAGGCATGGGAAGAGGTGGGTGCTGCGGAACAAGATAGATGATATCCTCCTGCCCGTGGTGCAGTGAAGAACAGCTAAGCCAGGCTGCAAGAAATGCCAAAATGAAGCAGGGTTGAAACCCAACCCTAAACTGGCCATCACCAATTAACAGCTCGACAACAGCTCCTTAAATTCCCACCTTGTTCCTTTCAGTGTGAAGAGCCAGGTGGGTCTGCGTAACACCCATAATGCAAGGATGGGGCTCAGACTTGCCCTGGTCCTGTGGTCACCCCTGGGCCAGCAGCCATCTCAGCTGGTGGGGTTCCCTTGCCCGGAGAGCACCCGAACGATGGGGCTGCCTGTCCCCTTCACCCAGCCTGCTGGAGGACACCTGAAAGCACCACTTTTGGGACATGGCGTGTTTCTGCAGTGACTCCTGAATGCAAACTACAGAGGCAGTTTTGCTGGAGGAGTTCACACAGTCGTAGCACACCAGAAGGAGTCCAGCGCTCGAGGGGAGATCTGGCAGACCTCTAGGTGGAGTCCAGCTGTGCCTCCTGCTCCACCAGAAGGATGGTGAAAGGAATTGCTTAACAAAGGGCTGGTGAGTAAAGCCTCTCTTTGATCCTCCTCCACAGTTTATTGATTGACTATAAACGGAAGAGATTATTCTGCCCTAATAAAAACCACGGAGAGAAGAAAGCAATCAACAGAAGCAAATGAAGTGAGCAATTCGTCTGGAACCCTTCACAGCAGCTTTACTTTCATGCAAGGTTTTAGCAGCATGATGCTGATGGAAGGATCTCCAGCAGTCACGAGGTAATCCAGACCTTTGTAATCTTATTCTGCTCTAAATTTAAATTACCATGTCTTACTTTCTCCACATTTTTTTCAAGCTGAAGGGTGAGACTGAGGTGCTCCTTAGGACATCTTACTGATGTGACAAAAAGAGATTGTATCGTGGGGGGCTGGAGGACCCTGTAGTAAGCGAGCGAGCTTCCATTTTCAGGAACAGTCAGCCCAGCTCTCCCTGCACCAGGGGAAATTTCACATGAGATCCTGAAACAGCTTCTGGGCCAGTATGTCAGTGTATTCGCAGACATGCACACATGCACTGGGGGATAAGAGGCAAAGCCTGGACAGTTTACGTAGCTACAAAATTATGCTGCCTGGTTTTGCTGTCCAACACGTAAGACTTTAGATACAAGCTCTTTTTATACCTGAGAATGTATTGGCAGACAATTTATTCTTGTGTTTATTAACCGGATGTCATCGGGATACATCCTGTGACTCCACCTTTTTTTTTCTATTCCGGAAAAGGAGCTAGAATAGAATAAAATAATGATCGGAAATCTGCGTATCGCACATGCAAGCTGGCAATATGAGAGTGCTTGTGTGCGTGTCTGTGTTTGTGTGGCAGTATTAGGACAAGGTGACACCTGAATCTGACTCGAGTACTTGCTTTTTAGCCATTATACTTTCCAGTAATTAGGCATGTCACAGTTTTAAGCTTCTGCAAGAGGAATATTATCATAAAACCAAGAGGCAGGAGATCTTGAAATTCCCAGCCGCAGACTCTCTGAGTGACTCTCTGAAGACAAAGTGTCAGCCTCAGTTTCCCTGTCCTGACCGTAGGTTAAGGATCCATCCCTGCCTCATGTGCTTGCTGTGAAGAGAGCTTCACCCCCCATGTTGAGAAACTCGGTGCTTTGATGAGGGTTTTGGTAACAAACAATATTGCTGTGGTAACGTAATGTTGTTATTTGCCACAAAGCAAGAAATTGTATTTTGGGCCCCCATCATTTTTCCATCTGGTGGTTGATTATTCCTGGTGTGATGGCTGAGATTTTTTACAGGAGCTAAGCACTCCACTGCTGCAGGTAGTGAAAGAAAAGGTATAACCTGGGCTTGAGAAACTTGGGCTCAGTTACCTTTTCTGCTAAAGTCTCCCTCTGTGTCCTGGGGCAAATTGGCTGGGATTAGACAAAAGTGTGCGCTAGATGTGCTAGAGTGTGATGCCGACGTGCTTGTCCATGCCAAGATTACATGCCGTAGACAAGCACAAAGTCAAACTCAAGGCATCTGGGGAATTTCATTGCCGTAAGAGAAACACTTGGGTTTCTGATGTCAGATTAATGGCGATAGCAGACGGTATCTCACAAGGAAGTTGTAAAGATAAGTCACATTAGAGATGGTGAAATACTCAGACGGCATAAATGGATCTAACATAAATGTGCTGGCTTTGAACATTGAACTGCCATCTGAATGTCTGTTGGCTTGCTTTTTCAGGATGGTTCGTGCTGGTGAAGGTTTCTACAACACGGTGGTTTCCAAGGAAGAAGGTGCTTTACTTTCCTGCTCGTTAGCATTTTAAATCAGTTTTGTGGTGTTCATTTGTGTGGTGACGCTACTGAGAGGCGCCAGGCAAGAACAGTGTTATCAAGTATGTAAGATTAGCAAATACAGAGTGTTGAATGGGCTCAAAAGGAATGAATAAACCAGCCGTGTTAGTCCCGTTCCTGTTGGAGTTCGAGAGAAATATGGTGGAAAATAAAGGAA
Organism: Scopus umbretta; assembly: GCA_013400535.1. Taxonomy (NCBI): domain Eukaryota; kingdom Metazoa; phylum Chordata; class Aves; order Pelecaniformes; family Scopidae; genus Scopus; species Scopus umbretta. The sequence continues at coordinate 35,903 of VZTL01038842.1, forward strand.
AATGGTGGAAATAAAAGGAGCTGCTGCAGCAGAAGAGAGGAGTGGGAAACTTGGAGGTGGGGCAGATAGGGGACATAAGCCAAATTTCACTCCTTTAAGTTTGGAATTAAACCCAAGAGCCAAAAAGGACTGTTGTGGTTTAACCCCGATCGGCAACCAAGCACCCCGGTGGGGTGGGGAGAGAACCGAACAAAACCCTAAAACCCGTGGGANGAAACTGGGATTGATAAGGGCGGAAGGGGATGGAAAGCGCTGGCTAGAGAGGCAGTAAGACTCAGGATCCTGCTGTGGCTTTACTGTGAATATGTGGATAATATGTGGAATAACTCTGTGGTCTAACAGTGCAGGGCAGACTTTTCCACCCTCAGATCCACTGGGCTGAGTTTCAGCCCTGAAAAGCAGTTTTGGTTTGTACTTTGGTAGGTAATGACCCGCGAGTGAATTAACTGAGCTGTGAGATTTTTGAAGAAAAAGTGGTTTCCCAGGAACGCCCTCCTAATTTGCAGCTGGTCGCCCCGCTCCATCTGCAGTTTGCAGCAGGACAGTCAGTGTTTGCAGCCTGTGACAACCTGGGGTCGTTTCACAAAAGGTTGCGTTTCTTAAAGCTATTTGCTGGCGAAAGTCACCTGTGATTTCCGTACTCTCTTCAAGGTTCATCGCCGTCTACTTATGAGATTGTCATGGTGTCTCTGAGTGGAAGCCTCTTACTGTTGGTTGCCATCAGCATAGCAGTAAACGCTCTCTGGAGGTGAGTGTTAGGGCAGTAGGAGAGGATTCAGGGTCGCCAAGGAAATGTGTGCAGCGAAGAATTCCTGCGGGAGCCGAGTGTGATCAGGAAGCCCATGGGAGGAGCCTGCCAAACCCTAGTGCTCCTTGGGGTCCTCCCAGGCTCTTTCTCCTTCAGCCCGCAGCAGGGTGCGTTAACGGTGGCTGGAGAATCGCTAGGGTGAGTGCTTGGGTAATACCAATTTAGGGCAATGACGTTTGGTTTTGGTTTCTGTCTTGTCCAAATTCTTCTCCCCAGATTTGACATATCTGTGTACTGTAAATTTATTGATGAAAATCAAGAGACCCAAGCCCCTAAGTTCTCACTGCTGCCAGCAGTGTCATTTTTTTCAAGAACAACCTGAAGTCACAAGAAGAGGGACGTTCCCGGAGATGTTTATTTCTATGACGAGGAAGTAAACGATATGTTTCGAAAAATCTCTTCAAAGAAAAATTGCGTTCAGCTTTAGTTTGAATGCAACCAGCCAAATGGAGGAGGGCGATGGGGTCATGTGTTTTATGCTAAAGGACAGAAAGATTAGGGGGAGAAGAAAACGTCACCCCCATGATTAATTAAATCATCTCTATCCCAGCTATCAGGTCTGTACTGCCGTTAGCTATATGCTGTTATTAACTGGTTCAAAATACAAACAGCTCTTCATGCTTATTTAACACCTAATGATTTGTTTTGCTCCATTTCTGTTGTGCCAGGCGCTGCGTGTGGAATTCCTCCTCCAAAGATCTCAGTACACCTGTGGTGGTGGAAAATACTATGGGGACGAACAGTAGCTCTGACAAGATTTCAACGGTGGATTTGACTGGCCCGGTGTGTATAAGTTATGTATCTGACAAGGGAACCGTATCCCCAGAGACTGCCATCTCTGAAGAGGCGATTTCCATTGCTGAGGTATCGTTCTTCTCCTTTGCTGTCTCGATGGCACCCCCCGATTCAGCGCCAGAGCCGTGACGGCCCACAGCTTTCTCCACCTGCAGCTTTCTTCTGGAGAGAAAAGTGGGTGAAGGACTCGGGGGTGTATGCTGGTGAGCGGATGGACTGACATTCCCCGCTTCATTTTCTCCACCATGGCTTCGGACTGTGAACTCTTCCCACAGAAGTATTAGAAAATGCCAGAAAATGGAATTTTTTTATGGAAGTGGAGAAAAAGAAATATGTACCTTATCTCTGTGACGTGTTAAAAATTTACTGTGGAGACGTACATCTTTCCATATGATCTCTTTCTGTGGGATGAGTCATGAGAAAAAAAAAATACAGGGTGGGGGGATTTCTGGTAATTTTTACAAAGATTTCCCAGTCCCTCTGACTCACAGGTTAATCCCTTATGTTATGCCAAGACCTAACCCTTTGCACATGGTTTCCTACTAGCTGTACGACTCTGCGGCTACGCTAACGATATTGGGCAGGTTGCAATTTCTGAAGTCACCAGGTTTGTAATTTTTTTTTTTTATCTGCCCACTTTTACAGCTTGAAAGAAGATACCATCTATTAATCTTTAAACTGAGTGGTGCAGCTTTCCCAGCACCGACGACCTCTGCCGCTGGCGTGACACCAGCTTGCTAAGGAACAAGCCTGGCTGTTCTCCCCATTCAGGTGACAGTGACAGAGGACAGGTTAGTCTGAGATCCGGCACGGAGAGGGATAGGTGTGCTCCCTGGATCTGGCCAGCCTAGTCCAACCTCATGCCCTTTGCTAACTGCTGCTAGGAACCCTGCGAGAGCTGCGGGGTATATAATTTTCCATTTATCTTATCAACTTTCTTGGCCTACCTCCTGCCTGTTTTCCATACAAGTAGGTGGAAAGTTGAAGGAAGCAGGAGAAGAGCCCTTTCGCCAATGGGTATTCCTCCAAAAGAGGTCTGGCATGGTCCATTCCTCCTTTGCGCTCACACGTCGCAGAGCACTGAAAGTGTCTGCAGGATCATTAAGGTGCTTCAGTGTTGCCAGCAGGTTGGAAGGGCGGTTGGCATCAGCGACTGTGCCTTAGCTAACCTTGGTGGAAGTAACGCTCTCGGGGCTCATGCTTTCAAACGGGAGACCTAAGGTCCACCAAATGTATGAACAGGAAGGCCACAGCCTATGAATTCCCTCCTCTTCCAGGCCTAGATGGGGCCAGCCGTTCGCTGGGGAAGCTGTTGGTGGAGAGTCTGGCCCCAGCGGGACGCTCTGTGGCACCGACATGCTCGTGTAAACTCCTGTATGTGATGCTTATCAAAACCAGCGAGGGAGACCAATGTAGGCCAGGCACAGAAAGATGAGGCTCGCATGCACAGATCCACGCAGGCATTAGGCATTTCAGAGATCTGAGTGAAAATCCGTATGCTGTGCTGCAAAGGCGGTTGGGCTTCAGTCACCGTTGCAGCACCTCCGTATTTGTCCCAAAAGGGCAGTTTGAGTAATTTTTCTATTAGCAGAGATGGAAACCAGACCTGATTCTGAAGCTGAGGGGACATGTCAGCCATCCCTGGCCAAGGCTCAGCCACAGCAGGGTCCTTTCTCCTCTGACATTAGCCATAATATGCGCTCGCTGCCCAGAAAGCCAACCGTGCCCTGGGCTGCACCCAAAGCGGCGCGGCCAGCAGGTGGGGGGAGGCGATTCTGCCCCTCTGCTCCGCTCTGCTGAGACCCCACCTGCAGCGCTGCGGCCAGCTCTGGGGCCCTCGGCACAGGACAGACATGGACCTGCTGGAGCGGGGCCGGAGGAGGCCACAAGGGTGATCCGAGGGCTGGGACACCTCTGCTGCGGGGCCAGGCTGGGAGAGTTGGGGTTGTTCAGCCTGGAGAAGAGAAGGCTGCGGGGAGACCTGGTTGGGGCCCGTCAGCACTTACAGGGGGCTCGGAAGAAAGATGGGGACAGGCTTTGTAGCAGGGCCTGTGGCGACAGGACAAGGGGTGATGGTTTTAAACTGAAAGAGGGGAGATTCAGGGTAGAGAGAAGGAAGAAATGATTTACGCTGAGGGTGGTGAAACACTGGCCCAGGTTGCCCAGAGAGGTGGTCGATGCCCCATCCCTGGAAACATTCCAGGTCAGGTTGGATGGGGCTCTGAGCAACCTCATCTGGTTGAAGATGTCCCTGCTCACTGTGGAGGGGTTGGGCTAGATGGCCTCTAAAGGTCCCTTCCAACCCAAACCATTCGATGATTCTATGATTCTATATTCCCATTCAAAATATTGCTACTGATACTATTTCCCATGGTCCGATGGAAACACATGCTTGCACGTCCGTGGTGGCAAACACCAACCCCTTGCCTGTAACAGCCCGTGCCACTTTGGTCTGCCTCTTTCCATACCTCTATTTAGTGAGTTGCTCCTACTTGTCCACCGCCCGTAACACCAGCCTCGGGCACCCCTTCTCTTTGCTCTCCTTAATACCCCTGCTCTTTCTTCATGCCATGCGCCACACAGAGACCAAATCCACCCACGCCACCTTGTCAAAATTCATGGAGCTGTTTCCTCATTCTCCTGTAAATCCCTCCTTAAGACCCACTGCTGCCTCGACGCATGCAAATCCTGACTGTCTGTCAGCGGTAAGGCAGGGCTAAGCAGAGACTTCCAATTCTGTGACAAAGCCTATTTGTTTTCTTGCTGCCCCATTCCCTGCGTTGGCCTGCTTTCGATATCCACTGTTTTCCAGCTGAGACATGGACTGGAAAATCCCTGCACTTGTCACCTCTGAAAAATACCTGTATGGTACCGAGCATAGCGGGCTTTGGTTCTGGACGGGTGTATTCCAGCACGAACACAACGCAAACGGTGACTGGGATGAAGATGCCAATGATCACAGTACAATGTGACATAACACAATACTGTACTATTGATAATACCAAGGTGAACAGCAGCGTGCGTGTGTGTGCATGCGCTGAGCAAGAAATGACATTTAAAGGTTGTTACGGTTACAGAGACAAGCACGATAAACTGAGGAAACGGCATCAATAAATTGCGGTGTAAATTCAGAATTTTGTATTTAATTTTCCTTTGTTCTTCAGTCTCCTTTTGTGCATGGAGCCATATTAATGTCCTCTCGAGGCACAGATCTTAGAAAAGCTGGCAGGCTGTGTTTTTGAAGGGGACAGCTATTCACCTTCCAAATAAGCAAGGGCAGAGATGATACTGCACGGCACATCTAGAGTCGTGGACAAGACAAAGATCTTTTCTGTACGTAGCTGCTGAAGGGTAAGAACCAGACATTAATTCTCTCAAATGTACAAAGCCTTCTTGCATTCCCAGCTGGAATTGGTTAAAACAAACAACCGGATGTTAAATCAGCTGAATATTCCGTTTGTGCTCACAAGAGATGCCTTACGTCTGTAGGAGGCGTCATTAACCTTCGCAGCAGTTCGGCAGTGCGGTAGGTGTGATGGCTAGAGGGTGACAAAGGCTTTAGTTTAACTGTGAAATGTAGCTATGGGATTTACGTATAGCACGTAACTGAGCGGCAGAACGTAAACTTTTCACAGACACAGAATTTTTCACTTAATGGAGTTACTCATGGTAGAGGTCGGTACGTGGTAGGCAAGCGCGAGGACTCGACTCCTTGATTCCACACCCCATGCCACGTAGCGCGATGGTTTGTGTCCGCGCAGAGCCCCGTTAAGGTAAAACCACGACGTAGCAAGCTTCCTTCTGGACTCTGGGAGAGAACAGTTCAGGTTTGCTCATCTTCAGCTCGTGAGGTGCGACTAGGCCCGCTGGCAAAGCTCATCTAGACACAGACGTTCATTAGCAACCGCTTGGCATGAAGCACTGAAAGCAGGCTGATGCCGTGTTCCCCTTAAGGGTCTTTCCACTGGCAGTTACAGAAGTCGAATCAGGGTGAAAGAGTTGCCACCAATAAAATATATTTCTTTGCTTGCAGCTTGGGATTGGTTGGGCCAATTTCCAGCCTTTCTCGTGTCTCAAAAGTATTCTCGCTGATACGTGTCTATCTGGGTAGGTAAAAATACCTAAAGGAGGAAATTGTCAAAGCTATTCCGGAAAATAAACGCAGAAGGGGGTGGCAAAAGGCACCAGATGGTGAGGCAAAGGATGGAGGGATTGAAGTCATGAGAAGACTTCCTCTGACCTGGTGGCTGTTCACCAGGAATGAAGGAACGTAATCCTGAGAACTTGCACGCAACAAGCTCGAGTCTCGTTAACGGTAGGGGCGAGTTAGAGCCAAGGAGCTATGCTCTCTCTGGCGACATCGAACAATAAAGTGAGAAGAAAAAATGCCAAGGTCTTCGCCAGGCTGAAGTTTAATCCTTTGACATCTGGAAGGTGGTTTAAGACTCTCCTTTATGGTGATTGACTGCACTCTGCAGATGACACCGCAGGAATTTACTGCGCTGAAACGTAACACCTTAATGAAGGAAAAAAAAAAAACAACACAATTGCTTTCCCTCTAACGCGAGCAACTTTGTCTGGTTTTCCCCTCAACCGCGTAACAGGATGATTCAGAGGTAAGACTCGTGTGGTTGTTAAGTTGGCATGACGGATTTTACAAAGGGGAAAATCACGTCAAGTTTATGTAAGCCTGGTAGCAGCTGCTCTTTGGAAATACATCTCAATTATGGGTAAAAATACTAAGCCATAACTTGTATACTTATTTTAAAAACCTCACGGTCTTTTTCAGTGCCGTAATTCTAAACATCAGCACTTCACTGAGGTTAGCGTTTATTTATAGGTCGGATACCGTAAGGAGGTAGCCCGGGAAATGCTGCTTGATGGTGGTGGTGGTTGGACGTGCCTCTTGGTGACCCCTCCTATTTATCTGTATTTCGTTATGGAATTACTGCCAGACTGCCCCTAAGTTATGTCTGAGAACAAGAGGCGATTCCGTTTGTGAGACCGCGACAGGCCAGCGCTCACAACTTCTTAAAGAAGTAGTAACGGCCTTTGGGATGAAATCTTTTCGGCCCAATTATCGACTTTCTCTGCGTGTGTGGAGTGTGGTAAAAATCAGGATCAGCCTTTTTTAGGACTTGTAGACAGGCGGAAAAAGATGGTTCGGATGATTAAAAAAAGCTTTTTGCAAACTTTGGGGGCCCCTGGGTAACTAGAAACGGCTCCATTTTAAACTGTTAAACTGATAGTTTTTAGGAGGTTTGTAGTTACGCCGAATTAAGAAAAAAAAAAATCTAGATGAGAAGTAAAGAAGTTATGTTGGAATTCCTGAGCTTGCAAATGTGTGTTCACATGTGCCAGTACACTCGAGTAGTGCCACTAACTGCTGACATACATGAGGTTAATCGTACACATGAGCGTTTGCAGAATCCGAGCCAACATTTGGAAGTGTTTTGAGCTTTCATGTAAGAAAACACTTCAGCATTTACTTCAATAAGATTGATTTCACTGGGAGTGCAATATGTGTTTTGGTCTCTTCCCTGAATTGAGGCTGTATTCCTTTTCGAGACTGAAATGACAACTGCTTGTGACCAGATGGCAAAACTCTCATAAATATGTTTGATTTGTGTCCTCTAGTCTCTCTCCCTTACTCAATATTAGTCATTTGGGGGGTAAGTTAGTAACAAAACATGCTGTGGCTCTGATGATGGGGTGCGCTCTCTTGCGTCCAGTTCCAGCTGTTAAAAAGTAATGGAATTTAATAATAGTGATTATTTCGCTGCATAATAATACGACGTCATCGACTATAGGCGAGCAAGGGTTTCGGAAAGGAAAGCTGAAGGCAAGAAGCAGCTGAGGTGTGGGTTTTCCTCGTGGCCAACGCGCACGGCGTCCGGGTGTCCGCCGATCGCACGGTCCCGCTGCTCCATTCGCTGCTGGCCTGGCCTGATCCTCTTGCGCTTGGTGGCGAGCGGATCTCAACCCGGGGCTGAAGCACGGAGATACCGTACCGATAAAACCAGGAATCATTTCCGATAAACCCGGAATCATTTACCCAGAAGTCTGTGGCCGGGCAAGGAACCCGCGATGGGGTCTCACCGGTCCACCACATTAAGCACGAAGTTATCGTTGCTGTCGCGGCGCTGCGAGTCTAATAACTATCCAAGCGCCGTGATTGTGCAAATCGTTGTACCCTGACTGAGGAATAAAAGCTACAAAGCATCCGGAGGTCAGGGGGTCGCATATTGGATGATTACCGAGAAATAAAATCGGAGTGGTTATGCAAATCGCCCCCTTCAGCCGATCGGGCCGAGAGACGTAAGGGAGAAAACCCACCTCTATTTATGCACCAATAACCATACAGTATCCCTGAGCTCCGGTTATTATTATTTTCGTTATTTGACTGCGGAAGCACCCAGGGGCCCCGGTCAATCCGATATAAAATATAATTGTTTTCTTTCGCATGCTGCTAAGAATCTTGACTTCAGCAGCCGTTACGTTTTGGATAAACAACAGTTGGGATCTGAGCCGATTTCCTGCTAGACGGAAAATGTAAAATGAACACGTGTGGAAAAAATACAGGGGAAGACCCCAGAATATATTTTTTCGCCCAAAATAGAGGGGAAAAACCTCAAGGCGGAGGGCGGGCAGGGGGACCCAGCGCACAGCTGCGCGGAGGGGCCACGCCCCCACGCCACGCCCCCTCTACAAGCCACGCCCTCGCCCAAACCGACGCCCCCGCAGTGAACCACGCCCCTCCACGAAACAC
>VZTL01038846.1:0-13532 GCA_013400535.1 Scopus umbretta
AATTAAGCCAGATGGGCTTTGGATTGTTTGTTGCCAGATTGGCTGCTTATTTCTTAAAAATTCCACCTCACATCCTTTTTTTGACCTAAAACCTTTTTCAGCATCCTTTGTCTATATTCCAATTAATTTTTAATATTTTTTTATCTTTCTGTATGTGTATAGAAATACATGCATATAGGTTTTATGTGTGTATGTGTATATGTCTGAACCTACCAAATGCCTCACATCCTTTCCGGTCTGCTACTCAGAATGGTTCGAGTTAGGTTTTTCCAGCATGCATGTATTTCTCACCATGAGGTATTGATTTAATCCTTTTTTTCAAGTGAGTAATTACATTAAGTTTATCTTTGGAGAAAGGCATCATTTTTCATTTGCTCATCTTCCTAGAGTAACTTGCCTAGATTTGTCTTTCCTAATCTGAATTAAAATATTGCCGAGTGAAACCGTAATAAAAAACTCTAAACTGGCATTTTCATCCCCTTTTGCCTGAGCAGAATAGGTGCAAGATAAGCAAGAATTAAAGGTACGCTGCTGCTTGTGTAGTTTCAGCTTTCCAAGCCACTGCTGTTGCAAGCTTCTTGTTGCTACTGGAGCAAAGAAACCCCAAAGTGGTCAAATGCCGAGATGGCTAAAGATAGTAGGGCCTGTCCTGCAAGAGGTTGATCGTGCTGGCCCTGCTCCAGTAAAGGAAGCAAGCTTTCATTGCAGCATGCACGTAAGTGCATTTCTGGTTTGGAGCCAAAATGCTTTGGCCCCACAGGATGAAGCTGTAAAATTCACAGATTCATGGAGAGTCAGGCCAGAGGGAAGCTCTGTAATGATCTGTTGTGACCTGTAATGGGTCTCACAGAAGCTAAATGAAAGCCCCCTGTACTTTCACGTGTTTTCAAGTGGCAGCACATGACTTCTGCTGGAGAACATTCCAGTATTTATCATCACTGCTAGGAAAATATTTCATATTTTGGAGGCTTGTTTGTCTAGCAGCATCTTCCAGTCATTACACCTTGTTCTGCTTTTCTCTGTGAAACTGGAAAGTGCTCTGCCTTCAACTCTCTTACATGTTTTAACTGTCTGAACACAGTGATTGGAGTTGCATCTCTGTCTGTCCTTCAGGTTACATTTACTGTTTTCCACCTCACATGATAAAAACCTCTCTCCTCTTGTTTAAATTTGCAGGTTGCTATTCATGGTAGTTGAACTCACCAGGATTTCCGCATTCTTATATTTGAGGGATGTTACAGCCTGATGCTTTTTGTCTATTAGTCTCTGAGGAGCCTGAAAAAATGTGTGCATGACACAGCTGCATGTTGGCTGCAGAATAGATGCAGTTATTTCTTGAAAGATCATTAAATTTACAGGCTCTGATGCCATTTTGCATCATGTTGTTCTTTTTGAGTGTGCTGCCATTGCAGATGTATAGTTCAGCAGTCTCTAATTGTGTGCCTGCTTTGAAGGGCAGAAGCCTGCTTTTATTTCATTTTCCTGAAAGACATGGGTTGCAGAAATGCCCACATAGAGATCGATGGATAGAAATTTGCTCACTGGAGAGTAGGCAGTGTAGCGCATCATGCAACACTTGACACTAATTAGTAAGTGGAAAGTACTGTGGAAGTTTTCACAGTCTTCTGTCAATGGTGTTTGCCTTAGATTATGTAAACATTATTTCCTACCTCCTGATGGTAAAAATTTACACAGATTCAAACACCAAAAAAAGTTGAAAGGTGAAGGGGGTAGAGGAAGACACTTGATAAGAAGCAGATGCATATCTATGATTAGCTCCAAGGTGAGTTTTCTGCTTTCAGCTTACAGTTACCGTTATGCAAGGACTCCACAGAAAGATCCCTGTCTTTTATCATGCAGGGAAGAGCTTCACATGCAGTTCCTGGTACTGTTTATCTGACCTTTGAGAATGAGGAGGGAGGAAGAAGCAGCATTTTGAGCAGTGCCCAGTGAAATGATTCATGCTCCATTCAGTTACCCAGACAGGCCTTTCAAACCCTTGGCTGCATTTTGCTTATGTAAACAAGAGCTACAACTTAGGTGGAAAGAACCAGTGTGGTTGACATTTTGACATTCATACTTTTAAAACCCTCCTTGGCTAAGATCAGTAGGGAATCCAAAAAAACGGTATAATTCAGTGAAAAAGTAACTAGATTTTGTTCTTTGAAATCCACATAATGTATATATTTCTGATTGTACGGCAGAAGAAAAGGCTTACTTGACTGTTTTCTTGGTTTCTAAATTCAGCTGAAGCCTTTTGCCAATTTCTCGCAATACTGTTCTCTCTCATTTCTCTGGATCCCCTGTGGAGAGCCATGCTTCTGAAGTGCATATTGCAGCCATGGGAATCCTGCTGAAGGAGGGCAAATTGCAGGGCACTTTCTGTTCAGCCCTTCATTGGGAAAGAAGAAAGAGCGTATATTGGTTCTCTCATATCTCTCTGCTTCTGAAAGTTGCTCCTAATGCAGGAGTATAACCCAGTTCTCCTGTTTTCAGCTGCCAAAGACAGCTTTGCTCCATAAATATACTGCTTACACTCTTCACAACTTAACTCACCAATTAACTCTCTTCCCAAATGAAAAAAATAAATTTGTCAATCTCAATTTCTTAACCTCATAAATTTTGGAACCAAAGGGAAAGAGCAAGGCATGGCTGGAGAACACCAGGGAGAAAAGCATTTTTCTGTACCTCTGAGTTGCTGCCTTGCCTGGGGGAGGAAGGTGTTGTGAGACTGTCCTATATTTCCATGCCTTGTGCTCACACCTAGGATATTTCTGTTTAGGCAAAGATTGCCTCCTCAGACTTTGAATGTAAGATGGTCACTGAAGTTGAAAGCTGCAGCCTGGAATCTGTAGCTGGACAGCAAACTCATTACTTACAAAGCTTCACACGCTGTCATAGAGTGTGGTAGGTGGTGAAGTGTATGCATTGTTGGCCGTGGCCATAGTTAGAGAGACCCTGAAGGAATCCAACTTCTAAAGCAAGAGGTCCTGAAATGAGCACCAGCTTTAATTCATCCCATTGCCAGAAAAATATCTTTTTTTTTCCTGCTGGTGCATTTGCCAAAGTACATTTCTTCTGATGCATTTGCCAGGAGATGGTTCCCACTGTGCTAGATAGTCAAACAGTAGTGCAGTTAGCCTAGCTCGAAAAGCCTTCTTCTTAAGGTACTGTGTGTTGAGGGAGCAGGAATTCGTGGTGCTCACCCTCTTGCCTCTGTCTGTTAAATCAAGTGCCAGAAAGTTCAGCTTGCAAACCTGCACTTCTGGATCCTCTTGGCCAGTCAGTGTGAACTTAGTCTCCACCTCTGGCTGGTCCCTCTGAAGTTCCTCCAAATCTCCAAGCTTGGTAAGGGCCTGCTCTGGTGCTTGCAAATTATTCCTGTTTGATGCACTTTCCAACTTTTCCAGACCATTAGAAAATAAATTTAAAGATGAAATGTGTTTCACGTCCCTTAACCTGTTTTCTCTCTTACTTGCTTTATGATCTACGTTACCTTGGGCTCCCATGATGCGGGGCCTTGAATGTTCAGTGTTCATCTCCATGTTCTTATATATCTTTTAAAGGAAATGTACCTACAAGCATTCATTTCTACAACAGGTACACATGGACACTGATCTTAGCATGACTAGACTACATGTGGGTTTTTCTCCACTGACTTTAAAGACACTTTAAACACCATACCTGAAGCATAAATGTGAAGTGCAGCAAAAGTCTGCAAATACTCTTCTTTTGAGTGTTATTCCGTCTCCAGGTGCCTGAAACAGAGATTTTCTGGCAATCTGGTGCTTTTTTTTCAAATTTGTGTTTCTTCAAAACAAAACAAAACAAACTGCTTGAGAATGCTAAACAGCTTTTCAGTTAGACATTCTCCTGAAATTAAAGGTCCCTGTAATTGGCAACACCAGGGAGGTGCTGCTAATGAAGCTTCTGGGCAGGTTCTCTTTTTTCCTTTTTTTTTTTCATTATCCACCTATCACTAATCTGCACTCTGGAGTTGCCTTACTCCAGCTGTTAAGCGCTAAGGAAAAACAAGAAACCTATGAAACAAAACCCACTGTACAGTCTACAAAGCCACTGCTCTCCCAGGAACAGTTCCACTTTCCTTGGCTTTCTATTCTTTCTTCTTCTACCATCTTCTGTGTGCCTTAATATGTACTTGTGGGCTCTCAGACCAGAGACTGTGCCTATTTTTTCTTGTGGTAAATGCCGAGCACATCTTTCACTCTGAATAACATAATGAGGAATGGATAGCTTGGTAGTTGATAATAGTGGCCCAGGGCAAAAGCCTCAGCTTTATTGCTGAGATTTTAAGAGGAAAAGTGACCTTAGGAATTACTTGATGATTTACAATTTGGGAAGCAGCGGTGGCTTACCCTGGTTTAGCCACTTGTCAAACTACTGTGTAAGCAGTATTCTTCATTGCAGCTTTGTAGGCTTCATCATAGGTCATATGTTTCAGCAGAGAGTGTGAGCCAGGTTACAATTGCAGACTGCAGCGTGTTGCTGGCTGGACACGCAGTGCGTGTGGAGGGCACCAGTCACCCCCAGGTACCCACCATGCTGATGCTCAGGGGACACGTACCTTAACCTGGATCTACAGGGGAGTGGGGAGGGCTCTGCAAGCCATTTCCAGGCGATCTGTGACTCACATGAGGATGGGAAGCCACAGGTTGGAGAAAGACAGAAACACAATGTGAAACCTGTACACATCAGGCTGTGAGAGGAACGTGTATGTGGAAATTTCCTGTGCATTGCTCTGGCTCTGCGCAGCTCTGCACCACTGTAGCTTTATTTTATGTAGCCCTTCAGGCCAATTAAAAGTCTAACGTTAATCAATTCTTCTCATGGTCATTCTCAAGTTTCTTTCTCAAAGGAAGCATTAGTCAGTAGTTTTATCTCTCAATTTTGTGTTTATTTTTGAGAGAAGTTTTGTAAAGATTCCTCAAGTAATGTTTAGTCTGTTTGCAAAATCTTATATCAACATGCTTTTGAGTTTGCGGTGTCATGTAGGGAGACATAACACATGGAGAGTTTCTTTAACTGTGAAAAGCAATATGGCTCTTGGCAGCTTTGCCTCCTCTTTTGTCTCCTTCTAAGCTGGAAAGCGGATTTATTTTGTTAAAGCCAAGAGACATTTAGAGTTACTTAAGGCCTGAGTAGGAGCTGCTGACTGTTGTTCCCTCTCTGTAGCATTCCCATGACTGCTGGAGCAAGAGCACTTTGGAAAAATGGGTAATTACTGCTTCCTTATTAAGGTTATTAATGATTCTGACCCTTGTTATATTAAAGAAAAGCCTGAATATTAACCTTATGACCTAAAGGGATTTCTCCTCATAAGTCATCTGTTTGTTTGGTTGGTTTTTTTAGCTCCTAAAAATATACATTTGTATTTTATATTGTTGCTATAGATATCCATTTCCATTTAGCAAATATTTAAAATTCAATGGAGGAAAACGCAGTCACAAAAGAAGTGTTTTACAGTTAATATGAGTGAAGAACATTTGAAGTTGATAGTTGTGATTTTGCTGTCACAAAGCAGCTTTGAGTAAAACAGAAATTTTTGCTTCAATTTTCAACAAGATTAGAGTAATTCGGGTCACCTATTCCTTTTCACAGTATATAGTCTGTGATGGAGTATTGTCAGAAGACTGCAGATACTTGCAAAAAAAATGAAATACCCTGTGTCTCCCTGAGCTTGTGTTTTCAATAATGATTACTAATTCACTGCTGTGTTAAATGCAGTAGGTCAGGTTAGATTAATTTTTATTCAGAAGAGTTTTGGTTTTTCCTTCTTTTTTTCCCTATACTTTGCTTTTTTCTGTCTTTTTCCAGCAAGGTAAGAAACTAATGATCTCTGTGTCCCGAGGTCCTAATGCCATGGTGTGGAGCTATATTCACAAATCCCCAGACTTAGACATATTCTTGCTGTGTGTTTTCTTTCTGGAGTGAGAGTGTAATAACATAGCTTGGTTAGCTTTTGCCGGTTTTAACAGCAGGCAGAAGAAAGCTTTTCTTAATATTTTTGTATTAACAGTCCATTCTTAATAGCCCTGTGTTCTCTACAAGACTAAAAATACTGGTCAGAGTAAGCATCCTTCTGGATTGTATTTGTACAGTTGAACAAGTGGTTGATATTACCAGTTGGTAACATTTGACACCAACATTAAAATGCTGGCATATATTAGCTATAATCCTATTTTGAGAGTGATCACTCTATTGTGCTTTCATTGAGTATTCACATACTCTTTTCTGTTAAAATCTCTTACCACCTTTGATTCAATGCCAGATTGGGTTTTTTTTAGCCTTTTCCTTGCTTACCCGTTCTTAAAATGCAGCCTACAGCAGCAAGACTTAAATATTCCTGAGGTCTGAAGGTACTGTCACCCTTTAAACAACATCAAAGCACCAAAATTACCTGAAAGCTCAGCCCGAGCCTTCCAGCCAACTTGTTTGGCCAGTCCCACTGCCACTTGCAATTCAAGTATGAGTTCAGCGAAAGGGAACGTTTACTTCAAGCCTTATTGCCAGGGGGATACAACGACAAAAAAACAGATTTTACAGACGAACCAAACATGGACAAATCCCTTTTCAAATTGTTTAGAATATTTGAGGAATACCTCTTACCCCTTGCCTTTCCTTCTGGCTGTTGTACAGGTTTGTACACCCTGAAAGTAACACCTGTTTCCTCCAGGTTTGGTTTATGCACCTGCAGCAAATTAAGGATAGAGTTTACTAGATACTAAAATCTGCCCATTTACAGTTGCAGTTCACATTAAAAAGAGGATTTATGCACCTGAATACCAGCTGAGTTACAGTGCTGGTAGCAACAGCGAAGCTCTGAGTTTCTGAGGTTTCATAAGTCAAATAGCCTCAGCGTTTGGTGTGAGGTGTGGTCTTCATGCAGGGGAGATGTCTTCAGTCAAGTGGGCTAAACAGTGCAGGATCTAACCACTGAGCAAGCAGTAACTCAGCAGTATCAGTGCTGTTTCTTTGCCTGGTCTTTTCCAAATGTGACTGAAAGCCCAAAAGCTGACTATTTGTGTTGTAAGAAGCTGGTGCCACACAAGGAGTCAGCTGCCTGTGTTCCTGTCTGTTTAATTATAACCTGTTTCAACAGAACCTTCTCGCAGCTTTGACTGTTAGTTTTGACCATTTCATGCAATAAACTGTTGTATAAAATATGACAGTCCAGAACTGACTGCATTTGGGACAAATGAAGTAAATCACGTATGTGTGTGCATGCTGTACTGTAGTTTGTAACTCAGCTGAAGTATGGACTCATAAAATAACCAGTGGGAAGTTTTGGGTAGTTCTTGTTGATTTAGTTAGTTTCTAAGAGGTGGCAAACTAATACGGCACATGGATATTCATTTTCAGTTTCTTAGACGTTGTCTTTTTTTCTATCTATATGGCTGTGGATCTTCTATTTAGATTGTGAGGCTGCTGTTCATACAGCTGCAGATTTTAGCCAAGTGAACAATGCTAGCCAAACTGTGCTAGATCAAACCTCCAAACAAGGTGTTTTGGCATGTGGAGACATTTTGCTACCAGGGTCAGGTTAGAATCCAGTCTGCAGGACTGAGCTGCACATCTCCATATGATTCCCCTGTAATCCCGCGGATAAGCATGTGTATTTACTGTGGAGCCCCAAAGAGCTTAGTCAGAGCTGAAGGTTTCCAACTTGCTAGATTCTGTGCAGACCTATGATCACTCTGTTGGTTTCTCAGCATCACCCCTTAATTTTCCTTCACGTTTTATTAAGTCATAACTTCCTTTTACTTCCAATGGAGTTTTCATACTTCAGGGCAGCTGGATGGGATGGGGTGGGATAGCAAGCTAAATACACAGAACAGATAAGAGCCCAGACTGGATAGGGACCCTTTTTTTTGTATCTCTTCCACTTTATTTCCAGATGTTTTTGTATGGAAGCACTGTCCAGTTTTCCCCTTCCTAAAGCAATTTCTGATTATATATCCAACCTGATTGCCATGGTTTTTCGTGCTACTGCAAGGATGGAGCTCTAGCTCTTGAATCTTAGCACAGTGGTGCCACTGTTTCTGCTGAGAGCTTTCTCTTGCAACATGCACTAAAAGGTCATAGGTTAAAATAGATTTAAAATATGTCCAAGGGAAAATTCACCACGCATATTTGACTGTCAGGGTTTGGGGATTTTTTTTCCCCTTTTCTTAGTGCTGAGGCATATTAGAGATTTTTATGGTTTTGAGTGTGATCCAGCATTGATACTGTAGCTCTGGAGGAGTGCCAGCAGGGAGGCTTACAGAATATCAAGTTTTATACCATCTTATGTAATGTTTATGCGGGTGGGATATGACATACTGAAATTCAATTTATTGAAATTATTGAAATTATATTTATACTGCCCTGCTGCCAGTGGGGCTGAAATGGCTATTTTTTGTGGCATTCTTGCTCGTGCAGACATAGACACTTGGGGACGGTAGGTTTGCATTAATGTTTTTGTCTTTTCCTGCACCTATTTTCACTGGTGAACTGGTGCTGTTACACTAAAAGTCTACATTGCACAGCCATAGGCATGTAAATAACTAAGGGAAAGGATATGAGTTCTTAAAAATAACGAAAATTTATTCAGGTTTGCATTGCTGGTTTGGGAATCTTCCTTTAGACAGGGTTTAGTTTCTTTTCGGAAAAGGCAGTATCTATTTCTCTCATTAATCCTTTCATTGCAAAACTCATGTTAACAACAATGCACAGAAACCACTCTACATGAGTTATGTCTTTTTGATTTTATCAGTCTAATTCAATCAGTGTGGATATGTTTACATCTGTATAAAGCTACCCTGTATAGTACAGATTTTTCCTGTCTAAGAGATAGAAAGGCATGTTTACTCTGAGGTCATTCTGTTGCCATGTGAGAGGCTGGTGGTACCAATACCACCATGTGTGAGAGGAGCCGCTCTCCTAGGCAAAGTAGTACTTGCAGTAAAAAAAAAAAAAAAAAAAAGAAAAACAACCAACCTCTCTCAAGATCAAACTATAAGTGAATATAAATGTAGCTTTTTTAAAGTGTATTTGCTACTTGAAGCTGTTTCATCTCAAAGAAAAATAATTTACATATTTGAGCAGTCTTTACTGTAGAGGCTGCCATTTGTGACAAAAAAAGTCCCACTTTTTTGGCTGGACTCACCATATCTTGTGCATCTTAACAACCTCCTGAACAACAGCTAGAAGTCTTATATGCATTGCTGGTGGTGACATTGAGCCACCTTCATTACAGCAACCTATCGTGGAGCATCCAGTTCATAGTTCTAGTTAGAGGACTGCAGAGAAAGTTCTTTTGTGGACTAATTCTTCCTTAGAAGCACCATCATAAAGCAGGTGGTAGTAAACTGTTCTTTCTGTTCACTGTGGACAGAACAAGAGCAAATGGGTCTAAATGGCAAAAAAAGAAATTTAGGCTAGACAATAGAGAAGCCTTTCTTGCTGGCAGGGGTAGTTAAGCACTAGTGTGTGGTACATCCATCATTAAGGATATTTAAGGTAGGTCGGACAAACAGTTTTCAAGAATGGTTTGAGAAGACTAAATCCTGCTCTGGGCAAGGAGAGGAAAATGGGTAATCTGTTCTCCTCCAGCCCCATTTCCTCTGATTTTTTTAATAACAATTTTGATGCCACTTAATGATTATTATAATTAACTGTGCTATTCCCGTGTATTTTACTGATATGTTCCTATACGTGATTCATTTTGCTCTTGCAGCACGTGCTGCAAGGTAATCATGATAACAGAATTTGTTAATGTATAAAGGAAAAATATGCCCCTGCTTAAGAGAACATTCAAATTCTGAAGGGCAGTTCTGACATCTTCTTTTACTTTTGTTTTTCTGTATACAGGATTCCCAGGTGTTTGTGGCACATCTGTTTTTAACATCATTGCATAACATGTTTGGAAAGTGCTGGAAAAATAGTCCAGCTTTTTTTTTTTCTTTAAAATTTAAAAAAATCCATACAGGATTCAGCTTTTCAGTTAACAAGATTATACAGTAAAAAAAAAAAAAATATTTAGACAGTATTGCAGTTGAAATAGAAGAATTCTTACATGTACTTTATTTGTGCTTCAGAAATTGGGCAATTTAAGAAGCCTGCCCTATCTGTCGTTCTTAAGCTCATCACAGTATCTAAAATCAATTTAGCAAGAAGATACTTAGCCAGTGCTTTGAAGCATCCATACAGAAAAATTGCCATGTCATTCTATTGGTTGGGATTATGTTACTTGCTGAATGATTGCTACTCATTTTTTGCCAGTATAATCAATAAAAATGACACTGAGAAATCTGATCTTTCTTCTCTGCAGGCCAGCTTTGGGTGGTCTTCTTACATCATCTTTTCGGCAGCACCAGGAGTCCTTGGCAGCAGAAAGAGAAAGACGACGTCAAGAGAGAGAAGAAAGGTTGCAAAGGATAGAACGTGAAGAA
The DNA here is from genome assembly GCA_013400535.1 of Scopus umbretta. Taxonomy (NCBI): domain Eukaryota; kingdom Metazoa; phylum Chordata; class Aves; order Pelecaniformes; family Scopidae; genus Scopus; species Scopus umbretta. Next base: position 10,452 of record VZTL01038846.1, read on the forward strand.
AGAAACAAATTCAAGTAGGAACCAAATTTGCTTTCAGTCTGTTGCTTTAACGTGTGATAGATTTGTAAATCATTGAGACACTCAATTGCAAAATAATTAATTTGGTGATTAGTTTGTGTGTCTCTTTAGATACCTTTCTTGATCTAAGTATCTTAAGAACTGATATATTAAACACATCATGATGAATTTTGGCATTTAATAAACCAGCAATTTTTTTAAAGACAGCTATGTATTTGCAGAGGCCAGGTTTTATTAGCTACTGTACTCCTCAAAGTATAATCTCAGTGAGACATGGGGTTTGAAGGTAAAACAGTGGGAGGGAAGGTATCAAGAAAGGAGGAAGGGACAGCACTGAGACATCTTTTTGCTTTCATGTTCTACAAAGTAAAAGTGTTTTGCAGTATCAGGATGTATGGTAGTGTTTTTCAACTACTTTTCCCTGCTTTTCTGAACATGTGTCTCTTCCTCCTGGAAATGGCAACTGACAGAAAGTAATTATCAAAACTATTGCTCAAACCGTGGCCAGACAAAGGTCCCAGCTGAATATAGGACTCTCCATTTTCACACCTGAGAACATGTTGTGTGCTGTGAGATCCCAGGGTGTTCTGCCTGAGGACAGTAAGAGACAAGCCCTCTCCTCCTGTTAAATCCATGCCTGGAAATCACAGCACAGGCATTAGCAAAGACTGCAGTGGGCTTAGGATAGATAAGGAGCCTATACCTGAAGTGGTTTGCCTACTGCCTGAAGAGTGTGCACTAAGAAACCAATTTGTTTCCTCATTAACAGGAGTGAAAAGTAAACACTTTTTTAGTAGTTTAGAAGACATCATGTAGTAATCTAAATGGTATGATAAATGTTTCATAGCCTTAGAGTTGGTATTTATGGAAAAGATGGCACTGGGTTTCATGTGAGCTTGTTTATTAGTATGCAGGACTGTTTTCACTGTAATCATCTCTTTAGTAAGCAGTGGAAATGGTCTGTGTCATAGTGCATTTGGAAAGAGGAGTAACTTACTAGTGGTTGGTTGGTTGGTTGAAGGAGATACTCTCCTGGCTCCAGAAGATAGCTACTTTAGAAGAAAATGAGAGGCGGAGGGAAGGTGGAAGAGCACCATAATAGGATCTTTGGCAGCCAACAGCTGCCCAAGTTCTCCTGAAACAGAAACAATCAGGTCTCAGTCTTCAAGCCTCTTCCAAAAACTCTCCCTCTAAGTGGTATCATCAGGCTGCAGCAGGCTGCCATGGACAGCCAACATGATCTTTCAGAAAGGAAACTCCCAGACCAAAAAAGCCACCAGGACATTTGGCAGCTTGACCTGTTTGAATAACAGATCTGCACATTGCACTAGAGGTTGGCTGCAATAGTTGTTCTGTCACTAAAAGAGCTTCCTTAAAGTCAGAAAACCAAATTTTTTAAAATACACATCTTCATTGCATTACTCCAGAGTCAGAAACTGGTTAACTAAACGTTATGATTGTGTTGCATATCTTAGACGACAATTTTTCAATGCCCAGTGTTTTCATCTTCTAGATTGTAGTTCCCTGGTCACCCAAAAGTTATAACTTGTGTTTGAGTAGAGGGTCTCCAAAGCCACCAAACTTTGCAGACAGACAGAATCCCACAGTTGATTAAAGTCTGGCAGGAGGAGGACAAAGCCACAGCAGAGAGTCATGGACAGTTTTGTAAGAGTTCTTGGGATTACATTATTGTATCATCAGTCTGGCTAGAAAACCAGTCTCTGAAGATGTATTTTTGATTAAAAATAGCACTTGCAATTCAGAGCCTTTAAACTCGTGAGCAGTACTGGATTTACCATCATGACTCATTTGTTATCTCACTCTTTCCAACTCTGCCTCAAGAACATTGCACTAGGTTCTGGCACTGTTATTGACAAATTGAGGATAATTTAAAGGAGAGCATCACCAGTCGTGAAAGAGCTTGGTTTTAGGAGAGGTGTTAAAAAGCTTCATAAACTATTGCAAGCAAAAGGAATGCTTTACATAATGAACATTCTTCTTCTCAGTAGAAGGGCTGTTGTACCCATTGTTTATATATATAACAATATGTCCTAAAATACAAGAGTTATTCTTCAGCTGTAGGGAAGGGTGAAAGTTGTCAGAGGGGAAAGAGTAACGTTAAAGTTTGCCTGCTGAAAAAATCCGTAGATTTTTTTTTTTTTTTTTCCCTTGGGGTTTTTCCCATAGATATTGTAATTCCAGAGAATACTCTGAAAATATGATAAAAGTATAACCAGTTCAGGAATTCAAAGGATGTGGAGATAGTCTGAAACAGTAGTGTGTGTTCCCTATTAATGGACTTCCGAAGAGCACTTGCAAGCAGATGTTTGATAGCTATTGGTATAGTGGATGATAAGTAATTCATTTGATGACACAATATAATGAGAAAAAATAGTGATTTATTCATAAATAGAGTAGCTCTGAAAATCTTTCTGGTACTTACAGGTTGCACTGTGGAACAATCTAACAGATAAGGCGAAAGTCTCATCAGTTTTGTCCACCAGATTCAACAAAATATTAAAAATATGTTGTAAGGAACTATCTTGCTGTGATACTGAGGCAGGCTGGATGTTCACTGGTTTCTGCTGTGCTCTGAGTTAAATTTCCATCCACATTTGTGGATGTGACAGGCCTGCCTGAAAGCACAGTGCTCAGGTGTCCAGCAAAGTTGACTTGGCAGAAGCTGCATATATGAGTTACTTGAGGAGCCGTGGGAAGGGCAGCTGAGATAGAGGAAGGGTTGTATCTAGAACTCAGGGTGAAAAATAAAGAAGTGAGAGGTTGTTACCTGTCCGATGATCCTGCATGTGCCTTGTAAGACCAAAGAACTGTCCTACTCGGTAGTGCCAGTCACCTGTCCAGTTTCCCACTGTGGCAACTAAAACACACTGAGGAAAGCTCTATGAGAAAGAGGGATGACACAGTATGCTCCCTGCCTTGGTCTAGCCTCCCAGGTGCCACAGTCACTGTTTTGGGGCATTCTAGATGGAGCAAATGAGGAATTGTTTAATAGCCACTGTTGTGCCTGCTCATTATGGATGAGTCCAGTTCATTGTGTCTAAT
>VZTL01038852.1:0-11426 GCA_013400535.1 Scopus umbretta
AACAAAGCAAAACAAAAAAAATCTTGAAACAAAAAATCTAAGTTATCACCCCATCATTTGTAAACACGGGTGAGCGCGTTGTGGGCACTTCAAACAGAAGGTGCTTGGCAGCTTTTCCGAAGTTGTCTATATGCTGCACAGCAGCTGCTGGTGCAGCTGGTTTTTGCAGAAGCGTGTAGGTTGGAGAGCGCAGAGCATTTAACCCATCCCTCTGCATCAGGGGAAGATTGGCTCGCATTATCCTTGCATTGCCCCCCATAATCAGCCAACCAGATCCTCATCAGTTGTGCATTTCTCAAGTGTCCAAAGAAGTGCAGAAATCGTGGAACATTGTTCTCGCTTGGCAACTGTTTTAATTTCTCGGAAGCTTGCGTTCTGTCAGTACTGTCCCTGTCCCACCCTTTTGATGCCAAATGTGCCCAGAAATTTGAATGGTCATCCTCGTGCTCTGTAAACGAGATGTGACTGGAGGTTATGGAGTGACTTAGTCACAGAGCGTGCTCAGTTACTTATCAACAGCCAGGGTCCGTGTGTGTAATTCCCGTTGACAAGCCGATGATTTCCTCATGGAAACACAGCCCTGACACCGCAGGCATGCGCACAGCCTTCCAGCCAGGGCCTGGAGTGAATCACGCTCCACGTGATCTCCTCCAGCGAGACCATTCCCGAGCGCGCGTGTGCGTGCGTCTGGGTTTTGGAAGCTAGCACCAATTGTACTGGTCTGGAAGATGAAGTCAGGGAGCTACAAATACAGCGCAGGAAAAGAAAAGTAATACTAGGGGGCTGATAGTGGGAAACGGAGCTTTTTGTCTCACAGTTTGGAGCCTGGATGGACTGAGGTGGCCGGCTGCTGCTTTTGAGGAGCACTGGCGAAGTGGCACTGTGTGAGGTCCCCCAAGGCCGTTCCCCTCTGCAGCCCTGCGTGGCCCCGGCCACCGTGGCCAGCAGCCTGGGCAGGGGACACCCGTCCCGGGGCCGGTGGCTGGGCTCCTGGCTGGGGAGGTGGCACTGCTCCCCTTTCACCTGAACTGGCTTGAGAGCTTCAGCTGAATCACCAGCGTTTGGCAGTGCCTGCCTGTCCCCTGGATGAATCCTGCTCTGCCTCCAGCCCTGAAACCGAGACATCTGGAGACGGCTGGGGGTCAGTCCTGTCCTGGAAAGGAGAGACAGTGCGATCTAGGGCCACACAGCATGTACTTGTTAAACGGCTCCAGTTGTTTTACGAAGTGGTTTAGGTTTTAATGCTGCTCGTGCAGAACCGGTGCCTGCAGTGGCTTACAGCCCTTGCTTGTGATGGCAAGCGGAAAGCAGTTGGGCCTGGTCGGGCTGGGCTGGACTTCGCTTCACGGTGTTTACAGTGCTCTTGCTCGTTTGGGAACTAACCTGCTGCTTTCGGTTTTGATGCGCTGAAGTGGTATATAAAGACATCCAGCCTCTCGCTTGCGAGGCTGGCAGGCGGCAGAGGTGGCACGGCCGGCCAGCTGGCTCCTGCCGCCGGAGGGAGGTGAGTCACGCTTATCCGCTGGCACCGGGCTGGCCGGTGCCCGGGCACTGCCCGCTCGCTGCCCACCCAGCCGCACCACCCGCTGTTCTCCTCTCTGGCTTCCCTGCTCCGGTGCCCGCCACGGCATCTGGGAGCTCAGGGCAGGCTCCGGTACCCGGTGGGAGCCTCCTGCCTGTCCTCCTCTCTGCCCTTCCCCGCGCTGGGGATGCTGCAGGACCCCCCTTCTTCCTGGGCAGCGCTGGGTTTCTAGTAGCTTGTTGTTCTTCTAAGCCCTCTACCTGTGCTCCCATCTGATTGAGTCTCGGGCAGAAAAAGAGCTGTAGGGAATGCGGAGAGGAGGCGGCAGGGGGCTGGGAACAGGGCGAAGGGAGGGCAGTGGACCTTGGGAAGGGATTTGCAGAGCTGAACCCCAGAGCTCAGCCTCGTGCTTTGGCCATTCTGGCTTAACCCTGCCCTAGCATCGTTCAGTCCTTAGTTGCCAGCTCTGAAGAAGCTTTCTGCGATCCGTTGCGTGCATGCCCTGTCTGACGGCGGGGGCCCGGCCGGCACGGTCAGTGCCGAGCGAGGGGAGCTGCCGGCTGCTGGCACTCGGGTGCTGCAGCCCTGTCGGCAGCCTCCGCCATGGGCCGCTCAGCTCCCGGGGCCGGCGTGGCCGCGCTCAGTGAAGTAGGCTGATCTTTATAGTCACTTAAACCTACAAATCTGTCAGCTGCCTCCCCAAGTGGAGTAGGTTCTGATTTCCCGATTTACAGCCTGCGTTACCAGAGTAAATCACTCCACTAACAGCCAGCTGATGGGAGTCCGGCACCTTCCCCACCCCGAGCCGGTTAAACTTCCCCAGCGTGCCAGAGATGTTACCCCGGTCGGGGGGGGGGACGCTACGGCCCATCACACCCTCCTCTTTGCCTCATTTCTCATCAGAGAAGGCACAGAGCCCTTCACAGAGCCACCAGCCACGCGTGCCCGCAGGCACGCACCCCTCTGAAACACAGTCCGGTTTTAGCTGTGATGGTGTAAATCCAGGGCAGCCTCATCAGCTCAGGAGCAGATTGCAATTTTGTTAATAAGACCATACGTTGGCCCCATGTATTCCCAGGGATTTGACCTAAGCTTAGCATCTGTCAGGATAAGAAAAAGTGGTTTAGTGGCACTGGCATGGTGGCAGTTGAGAGGATGGGGAGCGGGGCAGAGGGGGTTGCTGGCTCTTCCCTCTTGAGGGACGGTTTTATAGTCCAGCAGAGGAAGAAAAAAACGTTTGTGGAAATGGGTGGTTTAAGAAATTAAATGCAAGAACAAAATCTAAACCCTAACTTCCCAGATCAAAACATTTTGAATTTTCTCAGAAGAAAGTAAGATAAGAATTTTGGTTTTCTGCTATGCAAATTTAACCCTTCAGAGTTGGGGAACCACGAAGCAAAGCCAGTGGCAGTGAGTGGAAAAGGCAAGAGTCAGGACTGTGTGAGGAGTGGAACCCAGGCTAGATCTGCAGAAAAAGATGCGTCCATGCCACTACATTTATTTTAACTCAATCCAGTTACATCAACTCAGGCTCTTAGTGTAGTGTGTCTACTCTGCTTTTTTTTTTTTAATTCTTCTTGTGACGAGTACAGGCTAATGGCCTCATGTGTAGGTTCACACATTAAGAAGGGAGTAAAATTGCAGATGAGGCAGGCACCCTTCCACCTCAAAGGAGTTAACTGAGGCCAAGCCAGTTTGTAGGGAGCTGTGTGGTGACCCTAAATACCTACTGCAAAGGAAAACCCTCCCAGATTCTGTCTCTGTAAAAATTCTGCACAGCACAACTATCAGTGTAAAATACAGCCATTTTTGCAATGAAGATGAGGTGGAGTTTAATTTGGTTAATAACTGAGGCAAGTTAATCCTGTTCAGGCAAGGATCAAACCAGTTTCAGTGCATCTGTGTCAGTGCTTTGCATCTGTCTAACTAGATTGATTTAAAATAACTTGGTTACAAAAGGAAATTGTTTCTCCTGTACAGCTACTGAATCGGGGCTCAGACCTGTCCCTGTTCCTGCCTCCATTCCCTTCCTGCAGCGTGAAGCTTTTGGTCCAGTTCCCCTCTGGTTCCCTTGTCCAGTAGACGAGGATGGCGATTCTTCGTGTATCAGACAGGGCTGCTCACAAAGCTCGTTCAGAAATCTCTTCATGTCCCAGCCAGAAGGTGGTAAAAAGTGTTTCTGGTCGGAAGGATTGACTGGGTCTAATTTCATCTCTCAGAGAGGAGTAAGTAATCAAATGTGAGGAAAACAACTGTTGGTTGACCTCTCTGTTTGAAGCTCCAATGTTGGTAACGACAATTAGGGTTTTCTAAACTTATCTTTCGCTATCGCAGACAACCCTTTAAAAAGAGAGCCGAGACCAAATTTACACCCCTGGAAGGGAAGATGGGTGTGAGATCCCGGCACCTCTGTCTGCTCTCAAGGCTAGAGGGTGAATTGGAGCCGATGTGTGTCCCAGAGAACGCAGCCCAGGACTGTAATGCTGCGTTTCAGTAACGGCTCTGCAGCCCCTTCTCCTCCAGGCTGGCAGCCTGGCTGGAAGTCCCCCCTCCCCGGCATCCGTGCAGAGGTGAGGGCTGGATCCAAGGACAAGGGATTGCCCTTCGGCGAGGCAGGAGCAACATCACCCCTTGGAAGCTCAGCAGCAACACCGAGATGGCTCAGACGGAGCGAGGGGCAGGCTGTAGGTCCGCAGCTCCCCGAGTGAACGGTCAGCAGCAGAGCTGACGTGCTGCTCATCGTCGTCTTTTTATTAATACGTTATTCAGCCAGGTTGGGAGACTTTGTACCTCTGAGGTCTGATTTAGATTTGCAAAGCTTGTTGCCACCATGGCCAGCTTTGTCCTGCAGGTACCGAAAGGCACGCTCCGTATAAACACATTTGCATTCATAAACACATCCAGAGTCCAATACACTTAACGTGGCTTTGATAAGAGCCTGTCCCTCCCTTCCCTGGAGACTGCCACCCTGACTACCTTTTAAAATCGCAAACCCTGACTCTCATTTAAAGTAGAATAGCCTGTGTTTTCCTCTTCGGGAAGCCACGTCCTATCCTCAGTCCTGTGTAACCGTAACGAGCTCTTACAGATCCCAGCAGCTTTCACAGATTCACCCATGTAACGGCCTGTGTCCACAGCTGGGAAACTGAGGCACAAAAAGGCAGAGTGTCCGCACCAACCCTGTGTAAAAAAGACAAAGCCTTTTTTTTCAGGCTGTACTTACTCTAGGTATCACTGCGATACTTAATCAGCTCTTGCTATACAGAGATTTATATGAAATCATTTCTATTCCATTGAAGGAATTCTCAGAGATTAATTTTTTAGGGTATTAGCATTGATTCCTGAGTGTACGTGCCCTCCTACTCCCGCCAGCAGTCTATATCCAGGGAGAGCTGCATTGTCTGAGTTGGAGGAAAGCTCACTTGCCCTAATTTATTGAAAAAATTAATTTTAGGTTTAAAATGGGGCTGTCATTTATGAACCCAGTTCAATCTGTTCTTCATTCCTGAGTCTTCACTCTAACCTTTTCCATATCTTAAATCCCCTGGGCCGTACACGGTGTTCATTAGCTAAACTTTCAGAAGGGAGCAGCAGGTGTGGGTTGTGGATAAGGACTGCATGCAAGCTTGGCTCTGTGCTTATCCATGTACCCCTAGCAGGCGGCGGCTGTAATTTAATTTAGGGCAGTGCCAGGATTTGGACTTTTTTAAAGAGTTTTTTCACAGTTTGTAAGTTTTAATAACAATATTTACATCAGCTCTGGAAGTAGCTGCCCCTGGCATTGCATGAAGTGTGCAGTAATGATACTTGCACTTTAAAAAATGAGCTGGAGAACTGATGCAGTGCACCCCAGTATTGCAAAGTTTAATTCCTGGTCAGGGAGCCTGGAACGACAAGAGCCAGCCTGGCCAGAGAGGGTCGGGGGTCCCAGCGGGGTGGCTGGGGCTGACCCGGGCTCGGCGCGGAGCTGTACCGCACGCTGCTCAGGGAAAAACTAACGGGTCGTCCCTGGAAACGGAATATCAGCGCCAGTCAGAAAAGAGACGTGGAGGGACCAGTAAAAAACACTGCGGTGATCTTTAAGAATAGCTTTCCTTTCCCTACCTGTGTGTTGGGGAGGGGGAGGTAGATGGGGACCGCAGCCAGGATCTGCAAGCTTTCCAGCGCCGGTGGCTTTTCCTGAGGTCCCGTTCTGTCAGGCATCGCTGCACGGAGTCTGCAGACAGACACGTCTTACTGCTTGGGGATTTGGGGGTGTTTTTAGCATGGATGTGGCTGTGCGGGGAGGTCCTGTGGTTCCCGTGTCAGTATTACTGATTTCTGTCGGTAGCTGGCTGCGGAGAGCACCCCAGAAGGGAAAGCCCCAGGCTGTCGGGAGCAGGGGGCTCGTAGCTACCTCCAGCATCTGTGCCTGCGAGACAAGCCCAGGGACGGTGCTAATGGCTGGGAGCGCGCACCCGCTCAGGCACCGGCTCTGCCTTCGGCGTTCCTCAGCGCTTTCTCATTTCCCTTTACCTTGTCAGCGTACGCTCAGATGCTCTGTACCAGAGTGCAAAAATACCCTGTGTCTTCCAAGGGCTTGTGTCTCCTGTAACGTGCCAGAGGCAGAGGAGAGCAGGGGATAGCGCGTGCGCTCCCTGGGATGGATCGCCTACAGTTACAGCTCTGAAAGCCATAGAAAAATCACCGACTTCATCGGTGTGAATCTCTCATTCCATCTGAAAAGGCGGCTCCCATGAGAAAGATGTGCTTTATATCCCTAAAAGACACTAAAATCTATCTGGCTAGAAGGCAGATAGCAATTGGAAGAAATTAGCTTTATATCCTGGTGCCATCTCTGGATAAAATACACACAATCAAACTTACAATGCTTTGAGGTTTTCTTCTTTTTTTTTTTTTCTTTTTTAAGGAAGAGTTCAGCAGCAGCAAAAGAACGTTGTTCTGAACTTTGTTCTGATTATAAACTTTCCATTGACTGGATGTTGTTTTTTAAGAACATCATTTTGTTTAAGAACATCATTCCGCCTCTGAAGTCAGCTATTACCTATTAAATTCGAGCTATTATACATGCCAATATTGTGAGGCAGAAGGACAAATCGAAACAAAATGTAGTTTAGATGCTAAAACATGTATTTGTGTTTGTCAGGCTCAAAGTCATACGCCATTGGCACCCCTGCATAGTTTAGATTTGAAATTCAAAACTTGACTCCTGCAAATGCTTCTTGGCTCAAATTGTCGTTGAATGTTAAGTAGTGTCTCTGAAGCGAGACTAATAGCACAAAACGATATTGAATGTTTGCAGGAAAGGGACCTCACAAAAAGGTTTATAAAAATCTGCTGCTAATGTTACGTTTTAAATAAAAACTCCAGAAGAGATGAGTGGGATCTCAGTAAAGACCCGTTTCCTGTTGATCGGGATTACATTCCTAGAGGAGAGCCTAATGCTTGTTCAGGAGAGCAGAAAAGTGAAGCTAATTACAAACAGAAAGAGAAATTGGCCGGCCTGGATCCACTGTCTGGCTGCTATGAAATATGGAGTAAAAGGCAGCATTAGTCAGAGGTTAAATATTCCTTCAGTGTAAATACTGTTTGATACGGTGCCTGATTTTTCAGAAGTGCTAGATGTCAATTCTGCTACGTTGCCTCAGCTCGGCTTTTGTGAACATGGAGCACATTTCAATAAAGCAGGTGAAGAAATCTTTTCATAATCTCTCAGTTTAATCTCGCCATCGTTCCTGTAGTCTGCAAGGCCTGGCTAATTTTTGTGTCCTCCAGCCTCAGATTACCTTTTTGCTGAGACTGAACTGAAGGACAAAATAAACAAACACGAACGCAGGCAAGGTTACGGGCTGTTCAGCTGTAGTTCTTGAGCGCTCGGAGGCTATTGTGTGAATATGCAGTTTGGGGGAGGAACAGTGGGGAGTCCTGAGAGCTGATTTAATGGTATCTGCAGTGAAATCCGTACGTTGCGTGATGGTGCCACAGGTTGTAGTACAGCCGTTGAAGAGTTTTTCAGAAGAACCCCACAATAATGACCCTGCCCACCCCAACGCTTGAGCAGCAACCCAGTAACAGCCAGCCAGTTGTGCAATTACATGGCTTTTAATGTTAATTATGCGGCAATACAGGATTGCTCGAACTTTCTGAAATAAGTGCTTTTTAGGACATCGACAGGCATTTTCATTTTAACTGTAAATTTGGAACAAATCTTGGTACTCACAGTCCCTTCCACTTCTAACTCTTCAAGGTTATTGGGGAATTTGGATTTTTCCCAGTGATAGACAGCGTGGTCTTACAGCACTGGCTTCGCAGTCAATAAAAAGGAGAGATACCTGGGTTTAATAGCTCAGAAAGGTACTGGGTTTAATAGCTCAGAAAGGTAAACACAGCGGGAGTTTGGAAAGGTCGCTGCCCAGGGGGCTGGAGGCAAAGCCGTGTCTGGCCATCCTCCTCTGCCCGGGCTGAGGAAGCCGAGTAAGCCAGGCCCGGCTGGGACCGAAGGAGACAAAGTGACCCAAGAGAAGAGGACTACAACCGATACAAATAATAATCACTGAGCCTAACTGTGAATGGAAAACTTACCCTAATAACCCACTGAAGGTATCAGTTTACCGGCCCTCTGGTGAAGCCCAGTGGCTTTCCTTTCACAAATGCTATTTCTTAAACATAGCCCACCAGCCGGGTGGGTGGATGCTGGCATCCCATAAATAACAGGGGCTGCAAATGTGAAGAAGGGGTAGAGGTCACGTACAGTGCCCCGGGGAGGATGCCGGCGGTGGCAATGGTAGTAATAGCTCTGACTGTGTTGCACACCTGCGCGTCGCCCTCCCAGCGGAGCCACCTGTGGGGAGAACAACATTCTGCAGGGAAACACCACCTTGTACAGATGAGGAATGAGGTACAAGCTTGCTTTAGGGAAGCTAGGATAAACCCTGGCTTGGGAAAAAAAAAAAAATTAGCTTTGACATACAGACTTCTTTTTGGTGGTAGTAACGCTCACTGCAGCAGTATTTAAACACTGAGTCAAGGGAGTGCGGTTTCTTCACTGCCTGTCACTCCCTGGGGAGGGGGAAAGAGCAGTCCCCGAGGCGCCGGCCTGCGAAGGTTTAGCTTCTGTACCTCCTGAGCTACACAAGGATGTGCGGTCCGGAGGCCATGGGCCGGGGCGGCGGGGAGTGAATGACCTGTGCATTACAGGCACGTAGCCCCAGGAAGTTTGTGTGGTTTAGACACCAGGTACAGCGCGATCGATGCGGCAGCCCGCTGGGGCAGGGGCACGGCAGCACGTTACTGGTGGGAAAGACGTGTCGTTCGTGGAGGCGAGAGTGTGAAGAATGACCGTGCAGCGGGACGGCACCACAGAGCACCTGGGCGCGCCACGTTCACACGTTACTTCATCTCCTGACGCCTGGCTCGTGTGGCAGTCCTGCAGAGACCGACCCTCTGGAATTTCAGGGTTGGGACAGGGGAAATGCAACCGGGCAGTTCCCAGCAAACAGAGATCTTTTGCTGGGTCTTACTGGTCTTCTTGTCAGCCGGTAGCAGCAGCGGAGCTGTGCTGCGTCCTTACGTCAGCTGGAGCTGCCACAGTTCCCAGCATATCTGGCTTCCTGCTGGAACGCAGGCCAAAAGCACGTGCTTGCTGGGTTCCGTACTTCCTTCCAGATTGCCCTAATAATGCGTCTGAACGTGCAACAGAAAATACTCCAGTGCTGGGCTGAAGAGAGAACCTGGATTCTCTCTTCTCCCGCCGCCTTCGCTCCGCTCCGCTCTCCACCCACTGCAAGTGCAAGGGCTCGTTCCAAAGTTCAGGTTCTGCATTTCTGTGCCTTGCCAGAAAGATAAACAGGTTTGGTAAAACTGTAACTTGACCTTAACGTTTCACCGCAGCGCGGGAGATAAGGTGGCTAAAGGAAACGGGGAGAGCACCGCACTGCTGGCTGTGGGAAAGGAGACCCCACAAGGCAAGGGCTCCCTGTTGAGGACCCAACGGCACTGACACGGGAGCTGCTGGTGAGCCCGGCTCAGAGGTGGGAATAGCTGTGGATTGCTGACCGGGATTTCAGTCTAGCACCGTATTTTTGCTCTGCCGCACAAAGGACCCCTGTGCTGCTGCTGCTGCAGATTTGAGAAAGAAAAGATCGACTGAAGCTGTCTGTTATTATTTTTGGCTACTCCAGCAATGTCTCAAAAACCTGACACTGGGTTGATGCTGGTGCCCTACTTTATAGAAGCCCTGCAAAGCAGATCGAGGACAGTGAGCTTGTCTCTCTGCATGGCATCTGCCAGCAAAGGGTGAGAAAACTTCAAACCGCCGGCGGGGGAAACGGGGGGGAGGCAAAATGTGCTAAATCCAGAACATTGCTTGCAGACTGCAAGGGGAAGGGGTCTGCATGTGCTCCGCTGAGGCAAGGCGGGCAATGCACTGACCGGGGCGTTCTGCTGCACAAGCTGCTCGTCCCAGCATGGCTGGTGAGCTGATGCCGTGGTCCCCGGGGCGCGGTGGGGACCGGTTTACCCTGGAAGGAAGAAAAGGACCCCGCTGGCCTTAGGTGACATAGAGCGCTCCTTATTATTCAAGCCCCGCAATAATGCTGCCAGCTCTTCGCATTTTCTGGATCCCCTGGAGGTGAGAGAGGGTCACGCCACCTCTCTGGCTGCGGAGGAGGAGAGGCGATGTAAGCGAGGATGCTCAGGGAGTTAGTGTCGGAGCTGGGCAAAGAACCTACAAATTTTGACTTGTTTGTCAGCTCCGCGTGCCGTGGTGCTGGCCGGAGCGACAATCTTTCTGCGAATCCGGCTTGCAAGCCACTGGAGGAGGCGAGACTCGTGCCTGCTGCCTCGGGCAGGACCTGCCAGTCTCCCACTCCGAGACCTGCTTGCTTCCCCTCTGGTGTGGGGAAACCCCCCAAGTATCCTTTTTGATCAGAGATATTTGCCTTCGTTCTCGTTTTCCCCTCCAATGCTGACCAGCAGTTGCAGCCCAGGTGCCTGCTATCTCCCCTGATGCGGAGCAGCCTTGCACGAGCTGGAGGATTTATGATTTACTGCAGACACGGACGGTAGCCTTTGGAAAGTGGGAAAGGAAGCAGCCGTAAATAACAGGCAGGGGACAGTGCCATGTGGTGGTTTTTCATTTACTAGATAGTCCTACTTTGTTCTTGATGAGTAATGGAGGCATTTGAATACGCCACGATGACAGCAGCAGTCTGGCTCTGGGAACGTGTCGGCGTGGGCTGGGTGAGGATGGTGGCGATCAGGACAGTCGGACCACGCTGTGTAGCCTTCCCCTCCGTTCTCCGCCGTCTCGCATCCTCCTCTCGCACTCGCTCGCCGCTCCGGGCACCGCGTTCTGCCACTCTGCGCCTCCACGACCCCGAGCTGCGCTGGGAGCGCCGGGGAGCCGGGCCGTGAGCACGGCGTTCGCCTTCAGCCTCGCCGGGTGCCGGCTGGCCTCGAGTTCTCATGCGGGATCGCTCCGGGCGCGAGGGGTGCCGGGGTGCGGATCATGGCCCACGCAGGTGCGGCCGGCTGCTGCTGCAGACGCTACTCCTTGCTGTGGATCGCGCTGTTGCAAAGGTCAGTGACTCGGCTTTCCAAAGTGGGAAAGGAACGGAACGCGTGTGCGTGGCCATCCCAGGGCAAGGACGCCCGAGCGGGGCGGCCTGGCGGCGGGCCGGCTGCCGCCTTCCCGCTGCCCGCCCCGGGACCGCCAACCCGCGGGCCGGCCTCCCAGCCGGGGAGGAGGGAAGAAGCGCCCTGGTGCGGTTTATTGCGAAGATCAAGGCTCCGCGGGAGGATGGGATTTTTTTTCCCCGGGGTGTAGCACAGCGCAACGGCAGCGGCCGGCGGGCAGCGGGCAGGCCGGCCTCGGCCCGGGGCAGGCGGCTGGGCGGCGGCGGGC
>VZTL01038855.1:0-17884 GCA_013400535.1 Scopus umbretta
CTGCAGCTCTAGAGCTGGTTCAGGGCCAAACCTGGCCTAAAAATGCTGTCCTCAACCTCTTTTTTCTTCATGGGTGTAAAAATTACCCACAAGGACTAACACAGGTGAACGCAGGTCACCTAACACAGGTCAAGCGTATTCATGGCATCACCTCTCCCTAATAATTTCCCCACCTAGACTTCCAGGATGCTAAAATACAGCGTGTGATTGAGCTCACTCTACATGCAAACGCACGATGGGAAAACACTGAGCAGGCTGTTAAACAAAGATCCCAATTACGAGCACCAGGATACCATTTCTAATAAGGCAGGAAACAAACGGCCTCCCTTCACCTTGCCACTCATTGCAGACCAAAGTACCCGCCTTTGTGTACACACACACTGGGCACCACTTGTCTTAATGACATAGACGATGAAAACTTACACTGCACTCAGGTAATGCGCATTGAGGAGGTTTTATCTGCTGCAAATAAATGGCATTTTACCCTCTTTCTGGTATTTTAAAAAGTTCTTCCATAAAAAGCATAGGCTTGATTTACTGGCATTAAATAAAGAAAAGATCTGTAGACGTATCTATCTATCCCTCCATCCATCTATCATTAGATGTAATTTAATACTTAATGACATTTGTGATCATCATGCCATGCTTGTAATTGAAAATGAATAATTGAAATTCCAATTACCACAGGGGTCAACATAAGGGGAATTCGTATAGTAACTTGCTAGGCAATAGCCTAAATTTGCAGTCATGTTAGGACTGCAAACAATGTGTCTAATTCTTCAATTATTTATTGGGAAATGTCGTCTTAATTTCTCTTAGCTATTTCTGTGAACAGTCAGGGCATTGTCCTGAAAGACAGAAAACCTAGGCCTCCTCATGCTCATTCAGCATCTAGCTGGAGAGTCCTGGATCAGCACTCCTGTGGTGTTCCCCGTTGACATCTATCCTTACCAGAGCAACTGAAGGTACCACCAGTAGACCATATGCATTTCAATACTAACCATACATCCTTCAGCCTGGGGGAAATGGCAAGAAAACATAGAGCAGCACAAGACCAAGAATAGATGGTACCAGTGGAGCTGGCCCTAAATAATCGATCCTGGGCTTCAAACAACATCCAGTGGCAAATCATCAACATAACAAAAGAGACTAATTTTCAGGCCATTAGCTGCTTGCAGTACAAGGAACTTTTCTGGATTTCTCAGAAATTTGATCCCCTAATGACTGCAGAAAGGGCATCAGGACAGAAAATAATTACAGTCTGTCAGACAGTCTGGCATTCAACCTTCCACATGGTCCAGCAGACGGTGTCAAAGATTTGACCTCAAGGGGTTTAAAGCACATTGTCAGAAAATACTCATCTAAATGGTCTACAGAGCATCCTACAGCTGATCAATGTCTTAAGTGAGCAATACTTAGCAGCTGGAATGTGTTTGATTAGTACATCTAACCCCTGATTGATTGGTATTCTAAATAATTAATTGCCTTGTTCGTGGGGGAACAAAATAAAACTTTAATAAGTGACAAGGATCTCAGTGTCTCTGTAGCAGGCTACAAGGATGTTAACTCTGCTTTTCACTGGTGGGCTTAAAATTCGCATATGAGCCCCCCTGTATTTCCATCCAGAGTTGCAGAATTTTACTGCTTTCCTAATAGTCAAGAATTTGGCTCAGTGGCCATTTCCTTTAAACTTGCTTCACTTCCAGGAATTTTACATATTACTTTCACTGATCTTTTAATCCAGCTGGTATTTTTAGAAAGGTGCAATGGTTTCAGGCACTGAACCCTGAATCCACGTCTTTAAAAAAGCTAGGCTTACAACATAAATTCATATTGTTTTTTTCAATAGGCTGCTATTAGACATTAGACACCTGAGTATAAGCCAGTCTCCCATAATTTTTCTTTGCAATCAGTGGAAATAGGCATCTCCAAAAGGCACCTGATGTGATCTGTCCTAGGATGCATCTCTTTTAAGTGCCTGGGTTTGTGCAATGACTCCTACCCAACGTGTTGGGCTCTGTGAGCTGAAACGAACCACATGGTGCCTTCGATCAAGAAACTGTGACTCTGACAACCCGCTACAGATCCAGGCTCATGGGTAGAAAAGGACATGCAGCCTACGCTAACCAATTCCAGCAGGAGGTTGATGTACAGTCCTTCGTTAATAAAATCTAGTTATTTCTGCAAGCATTAAAATGTGTGCAAAGCCTGGCCTGAAATGCAAACAAGGTGGACTGGAATGATTTCCATCCCTTCTGCAGAGATACCAGGCTGAAAGGCAAGAGAGAATCAAGCCACAGTTTAGTTCTCACCCATCCTGTAATGCCCTTCTGGCCTTGTCCGATAAAAGCAAATGCAAACTTCTTTGTAGAAGGAAAAGGGAACTGAAGGTTTTGAGGGAGCTAGCTGGGAAAAGGTCATCTGAGCACAGAAATCACCCTTCTGTGACTAAGGGTCTCCCTCCTCCCCTCCCTCTGCCAGCAGCATTGGGTGGCCCCAACTCCAACCTCAGTCCATTACGCACTCTCACCAAGACCTAGATTCATCTTAGCAGCAAATAAACAATTTTTTCCTAAATATTCCTAAATATCTGCACTCCAGGATATACATTAGTGCTCATTCCCATATGACACTCCGTTATCCTGTCCTGGTCCAGGTCTCTTGACAGTACTGACATGCTGGATCCAAGGCACCAAAGAGCCAGCCACTCCACTGGGGCACTCAGGTCCTGAATTTTTTTTTTTAGGTGACAAGGAACAGAACTCTCAAAATTCAGCCAACATAATTTTATCTTTGGCACACCAGTGCCACCACAGGAGACATGACATGACCAAGCTAAGTGTTGGTCCCCCATACTGAGCCACCCCCTTCCAGTGCAGGTCCATGGCATGGAAGAGGTTCCATATTACAATCTCAACTTTAAAATCTGTGTGTAGATGGTAATGTCTTAAAATGATCTTTGTGTTGTTTGAGCCTGTGCTTTTTCGGTCAGCACTACCACATTGTCAGGGCAGGTCACAATGTTGTTATTAGCGTCAGATTTATAAGGACCATCAGTGGGTGAAATATCCTTGGAGAGGCTTTTTAAACAAACCTGATTTCAGCTTATGGAACCAGACCATCATTATGTCTCTCACCAAGCAAAGAATGTGTGTTTACACAAGAGGAGGCCATGGGTCAGAGGCAGAGAGCAGAAGCACAGACAGTGCAAATCAATATTTTTAGATAGTTTACTGTTAAATAAACTGTAAGACCAGGTCCAGCTGGTTTGAATCAGCTTCACCACTCTTGGTATCAATGGAAGAAGGACCGTTTACTTGTATCAGAGTTACGGATCTCAGCATAGTTATCTCAATAAACTTCTGGCTGGAAAAACTCACGGCTTCTCTAATTAGTTACTCATTGAAAATATGGAAGAGGCATTGAGCTTCCTGGCTTACAAATAAAGCAATTAAATAGTAATTTAGAACTAAGGGTAAGATCAAACATTTAAGTTCTCAGAGCCTTTGAATAATCAGGGACTGGTGGGTGTCAAACAGGTCACAGGACTCGAAAGACCTGTATTATGATTGAGAAAAACAGTTCCTCCCTCCCCTGACTCTCAGCCCAGGATCCTGTCCGCTGCATGCAGCGTCCCATCCCTCCTATGCACAGAAAAGGCCAAAAGGCAAAAAGCTTGACAGCAGAGAAACAGATGTCATCCCATTAGTTGACAAATTTAAGCAACTTTTTCCTGCATTGCTGCAAGGTTGGCTCTAATGGCATGGCAGGGTGGAAGTGTTGCCTCCTCTCTTCTGGAGAGGGCAAAAGCAGTTTGAGTCCAGCCACAAGAAACCTCATGCAGAATAAAGTTCCTGCCAAGCTTGGCAGCGATAGTGTCAGTGTTGTTCACCTGTTTCCTTGTGAGTCATGTCCAACTTTTGAACATGCGTTTCCATGCGTATCCAGCACAGCCTGAGGTGGGAACTAATGAGAAGCCTGTTTTTGACATGTGTTGATACACACAGCACAGTTGCCTAGCACAGACGCTGCTTTGCACATATTTCTGCACACTGGATTTGTAAGTCAACGGGGGCCCTGGATCAGCAATGCTCACTTGGGAACTCCCCACTCCAGGCTCTGAATTCTGCCAATACCCTGCACAGCTTTCATGAATACATTAAATACCTATAGATCATCTACCTTCTGGGAGGATTACTATAAGCCTTGTCTGATAACATAGCTAAAGAATTACAAAAATTCAATTTTTTTAACCAGTGAAGCTTACAATGAGGCTTTTTTTAACCTCCGAGCTATCGTGTCTTCTTCCTCCCTTCTTAGCTTTCACATATTGCTTTGTAAAGTTTAACCTTTCATTTACTTTTTTCCTTGCTGAAATAGTCAGAATTGATTTTGTTTACTAATTAAGACACAAAAACTCAAAGAAACAATCAAGTTACCTGAAGGCTAAACATTATAAAGTGTTCTACTCTCTTTTTCCTTGAAAGTTTTTTTAATTCTCGTTTAAATCATAATGGTAAATGTTGTTTCAAAAGCTCAGTTACACATCACTCCAATGGTAATTTGATTAAATCATCTCACGTGACAAAAATCTAGCCAGGATATGTGTCTGATGGCTCCATTTTTAATTATTATTATTAGGATAAAATATTTATGCTATGGTAGAATACAAAATTCCTGGTGGGAATTACTATTACTACTACTTCAACTCTCCTGCAACAAGCATTCTCCATATCCCTGT
Source organism: Scopus umbretta (assembly GCA_013400535.1). NCBI lineage: Eukaryota > Metazoa > Chordata > Aves > Pelecaniformes > Scopidae > Scopus > Scopus umbretta. Next base: position 4,742 of record VZTL01038855.1, read on the forward strand.
GTAATAAGATATAGTCTTAAACCACTTAGTTTTATTTGATAATCAAACTTTATTCCACAGCGGACACTTTACTGATTTCTGCTCTGCTGTTGTTTTGTCAATGTTGTCTTCACTGTCTTTTCATTTCCCTGTTTTCCCTACATATCTTCAGGGCAAGATTCCCATACAGAGGACCTAATTCAAGAAGCCACTCCAACCAGTGTAAGTTCATGCATGAGGATATACTTTGGCTCAAGTTTAAAATAAAGTAGTAGCATATTTCACTGCAAAACTGAAACAAATACCAAACACTATCATTAGTGTTTGTTCGTACCTCAGTAATGCATGTTACAGCCATTGCTTTATGGTACTAAAGGAGTTTTGAAAGATTCTGGCTTTGTTTCCCTTTTTGATTCACAAGCTCAATCCCCAAAAATGAAAAAGAAGCAACTATCTCTTGGGATGACCTGAATGAACTTTCTTTCTGTTTTTCTTTTCACTAACAAAGCAGCTGCAAAATTGAACAGGGGGAAAAAAAAAAGGAGAGAGAGGAGTGGTGTCAACTGAAACATTTTACTTGGACTGAAATATCATGTTTTCCTTTGTGGAAGTTTGAGTTTTCCTTCTTTCTTTTACGTTTTTATTTCTTTAGGCCAACAGGCTTAAACCAACAGTTTCTACCCAGCCACTGAAATCTTTCATGTCAATGTTTTTCTAATTTTCATTTTTTCTTCTCTGGGAGCGAGAACTGCTAAAATAGACATGTGTCACACCACACTATATAGCAAACAAACTACTCCAAAATATTTTACTGAAACTATTTATATGGCCATTTAACTATAAGATCAGGACATGCCATCATCAGCAGCAAGGAGTTAAGACTCACATGGAATTACTACAGATCCATCTTATCTATCTTTTGGCAGAGAAAAGATGAACTTACAGTAAGAGAGCCATCTCCTTACACTTCCTCTGCAACAGTCATTTTACTCTTCTGCGACCTCCTATGGATATTCCACTGCAGCAAGGACCTCTGTGCTATGTCTAAAAGTCCACTAAAAATATGTTTATATTTTTTCTTTGTTACCTTTCAAGTTCATGAACAGAACTTACAGAGTCCCAGTTGCCTCCAGAAAGAAAGCAGAAGGTTTCACTAAAAAGAGTATGTCACTTAGGCTTTGTTCACATTCATGGCTTAAGCACTGAAATTACGTGGTTCATCTCAACTTGAGGTTCATAGGTTGGCCAGCCATCCTCAACTTGAGTGTCTATAAGCTTTCAGTAACTCTCTTTCTCTGTTCTTCCAAGGCACGGACAATGGTGCATCACCCTGTTCCCTACTCTTTTATGCAGTAGCATATTGACCTGAACTTTCACCTCCAAAAACAGAAGATCTACGTTCAAAACATGTTTCTGCAAGCAGAAGTGAGAAAGGATTTCTGCCAACACAGGACCTAACCTCTTCAGTATTGAGTGAGCTCAGAACCAGCTTAAAGGCTGTGTAGAAGGGGATGCTCTTTTTCCTTCTTGTTGAAGTCTTTCACCTTTGCAGGCAAGAATGCAAGGCAGCCAAGATACCTGAAAGAATGGAATCATCACTTCGTAGCCTAGTAATTAGAAGACTAATCTGCAGTCCTGTCTTCTCACCCCAGAAACGGTGTCTTTTCTGCACAGTGGAGCAATGCCAGCATGAGTGATAGAGAGAGAACGCATGCAGAGAGGGAGGAAACTTGTATAACTTTAGTCATCTCCGGTGTCCATCCAAACTTGTCACCCTGAGCTCCTTTTATAATCCCCAGAGTGAAGCAGACCTTTTTAGGGCATATATTATGTGTTTTTATTTTAGGTGTGTCTTCTGAAATGAAAAGGTTGTACCGTGGATGCACTTGTTTTGTCTCTGACGAAAAAAAACATCTGTGGTGACTGTCTCAGCTGTGAATATTTACATTTGATCAGATGCACCTAATCCAGGCTGTTTTTCTGTATACTTTGTCATCTTCTTTTCCAAACAAAACTTGCATTTCGTTAAGAAATCTCTTTCATACTATCTCAAAACAAAACTTCTATAAAATCCAGGATGAAAAAAAATCAAATTAAAACCTCCTGGTTTTAGACTTTCATGTCCCAGAATAGACCCTGAAATCTAACCACCACTATTTGGGCAGCCGCAGGGAGAAACAGACTATATAAAAAACTGAAACAGATTTTATTGATTTTTCCCCATGCAGGCTAAGCCGCATGCAAAATCAAAATCAAACACAGAATATCAATAACTAACAACAAGTCAAGTGCATTTTCAAATGAATTCCCTCTCCATGGTCTAAGGCATTCCTGCAATAAGACAGATTAAGAAAGATACCTGCAAGTTATGATTAGAAGTGGATTATGTTCCTTTAAAGATTCATTTCAATATGTTTTCATGCTGATGACCTTGATGGAATAAAGAAATTTCTATTACCCAAAAGCTGTTAGCCAGGCACAGTTCTGTATTGCCCACATATTGTAATGGCAAAATGTTTTCCCTCACAACAAAAGAGCTACCATGAGGCTCTTGTTCTTGCTCCAACACCTAACCCCTTTTCCTTGAGCTGTGTATACACATTTCCACCTTACTGAGCTATGGCAACCCACCATATCAGGGATCTGACTCCAAGAGTTGACTCACAATTAGAGTTTAACCTAGCAAGTTTTGGCAAAAACTGAGGACAGGCCAGGGATATGCAGGGATATACAGGGATATACAGGGATTGCCAAGGCCAATTGTATGAGGTTCAACAAGACTGAGTGTCGGGTCCTGCAGTTGGGTCACAACAACCCCATGCAACACTACAGGCTTGGGGAAGAGTGGCTGGAAAGCTGCCTGGCAGAAACCGACCTCGGGGTGCTGGTNACACTTACCATGAACTACTCCACAGATAGGGTAGGATTCATCTCGCATTAAACTTTGGCTATTGAGGACATCTTCACATGAGCTAGCCACCCTCAACTCCTTGTACTCTTGATGGGGAGAAACTACTGCTGCTGGCTCCTTCCAGCTGGGATGAACCCCAGCCTAACAGTGCATCTTAAGACAGATCCAAGATAATACAGCTCATGAGTTGCTGCAACATGACTGTCTTGTGCTCCTAATATATCCTGTCTATGCCAGAAGATACTTGTACTGCTCCTTTCTCATGAATTGGCTTGCTGAAGAATGGCTAACTCAAGTTGCAACAAAGACACAGACTATATCTGTGACTCACAGATCCCTCCAAAATTGCTTGGATGGAAAACTTCTAAAGTATTTTATTACAGTTGCAGACTGTATATACTTACTGCTGGACTGCTTATGTATCTTGCATTTTAAATTCCCTGGAATTTTTCATAGAAATAAATATCATAAAGAAAGGACAATTTAATTTACATTTGGTGGGGTTCAAAAGTCACTGTAATTGAATGATAATTTGCCATGAAGCATGGATATGAGTCCTCATGTTTGCCTCTTGACCTGAAAGGATACGGCTAGTGAAAACGTCTAGCAGATAATTACTGCTAGGCTAACCCTGAGGCTTGGCTATTATTCACAGGTCAACCTCTCTAAGATAATTCCCAGGATAATATTACTGAGGAACACATTCCTCCCTGCATAATGCAACACCTGCCTCTGTTGTGAAAGCCCAGGGATGGGGAGCTGAGCTTTGCCTCTTCTTTGGTCTCTTCATTAAGGTTTCATGTAGGGCAGAGATGGAAGCAGCAGAAGGGAATGGAAAGGTCACCTTGCAATAGAGAACCTGGGGAGATATTATTTTCATTACTTATCAGGGCTATGACTTCTCACAGAGTGCGTTAAGGTGAGGAAAACACAGATTCTCATGTCGTGTAACAGGATCAGGTGTTGCTGTTGGAGAAAGGAAGGGGACTGGTTTGAATACACAAAATATTTGCTAGCCCAGAAGCGCTAACAAATAGGCCTCGCTATAGCATATCATCCTCTTCTATGCATAGGATTATGCACCACTTTCACCATTAAAAGGAACACATCTTTTAGAGTATTTACAACACTGTGAGGAGACTGGTGTGTTTCTATTTATATCCTACCAATCTGAATGCCAGCAAACCATTTATAAATTCTACTACAGATGACCAAGAGGAAAAGTAAACATGTTGAGAAGTGATCTCAGAAGATCACTTAAAATCATTGTTTGGTCCCCTTTTTGTCAAGACAAACGTACATCCAGGACCCAGGGGCAGCAGTCAGATACGTGCTGTATTTTAGGCAGGGTCAGGGTGCTCTCTGGGCTTCTACAGCTCTGCAAGGCATGTGAGCACATGCACAGGACAGAGCAGGTCGTAAGCATGCACGGGAGTGAGCACAGCTTGCTTTATTCCCCTCAGAGAAACTTAGGGCCATAAAAGATCTCCAGAGGTCATCTAGTCCATCCCCTTGCCCCGAGGCAGGCTTAACTGCAGGGAGGTCATGCCTGACAGATGTTTGTTTAACTTGCTTTCATAATGATGGAAACACCACAACCACTGCAGATAATTTGTGCCTGGCCTTCAGTGTCCTCATCACTGGAAATCTTTCCTTCCCAGCGTTATAAATCCACCCTTGGTGTTGTAAGACAAGAAGCAGGACAGACCAACAGCAGGAAAACGTACAAGGAGGGGAAAATTTAATACCCAAGGGAGAAAAAGGGGAATAAAAGAAAAAAAAAAAAAAACAACCTACAGCGGTCCATAGGTTGATCTGCAATAGTTCAAAATTTTGCAACTCCGAAAGCAGCGCAGAAGGGGAAAGTTTAGTGGGCCCAGTGCCAGCAGTAAGAATAATAATTAATAATAATTACTCATCTGGTCAAAGGTCAATGGTGTAGTAAGGTTACATGAGTAGTCTGGACAGCAACATAGAGAGAGGATGGGAAAAGGTATGTAAGGGTCTTAATTAATGCCACTTATAATGCTATTAATAATGTATGATTAACTATTTAAATATTAATATCTTTTATTACTTTCTCTTATTTTGCCATGTTGCATAGAAGGAAAAAAACATAATGTCTGCCTATAATAGTTTATAAATAAAAGTTACTGGTAGATTTTCAACCTTATATTGAAAGACACATAGGTCTTCATGTTCTGATTCAAATTTTTATAAATTGCTTTAATTCCATTTGTGTTAATTGCCTCTTTTAACTCTTTAACAAAAAGAACTGGAAGTATCATAACAACTGACCCTAGTCATTAGTGAGGTTTTTGTACTGTTTCTTGTTTTGCTTCCAATTGTTTTACAAAATGCAGTTGAATGAACTGTGTTTTTCTAGAGTAACAACGTAGTGTGGAACAACTCCAAAAGATACCGGTTTAAATTGGAAACAGTTGGGAAAGGGGAAATCAGCTATCAGCCCTGAGTTACTACTACTGTAACTAGAAACAACTTTACAAGTACATTTGGATAATTCATATTATTTTGCCAACACTTTGAAGTTACACTTTCCTCCCTCATTTCTTAAGTCAGCAAGAAACAGTTATTAAAGTCATCTCTTAAAAAAAATGAAACTGTCAAGATGTGGCTTTGAAATCTTTGAAAAGATGCCTGTAATGTATACTGTGCTATAAGCACGTCTATTAAATCATGGCTCTTGTGGTTCTAACACAGAAATACCAGAAAAGAATTCTTTTCACATAGGATCAGTAGCTAGATAATAATGGGAAACACTTGGGCTGAAGGTAAAAGTTGGCTAAAGTAAGCTCCGTCCCATCTGCTTGTTATCAGCAGTTATAGGAGCAAGGCAGGTGACCCATAAATATATTTTTTTTTAATGACAGGCTTTTGTTTGTGACAGTGTCACTATGAAGGGCCTCATTTTAGCTTTACAGAGACATTGTCCAGGAGTTCAAAATTAAATAGCAGCTGTTAATAAAGAAAAGAGTGATACTGGGAGAAACTGAAATTATTTTCTCATCTTAGCAAGAAGAAAAATGCTAAAAAAATAGAGTTCTCAAAATTTGCTAAACATTGTTGTGCTAGAAAATGAGAAGCAGACTGAAATCAATAGAGGAATTGATCAATTAACTTCTCCTGTCTCAGGTAAATGAAATGCAAAGAAAAGTAAAAGTACTGGGAAAGACAGTGAAGAGAAAAATTTATTCGGTTGCACAAATGAATCCAAAAGGAGGAGACAGACACCAAAGCATGCTCTCTTTAGTATTGAAAGGCACAAACCAAGGATCAAAACATAAAGCTAAACAAATTCACACCAGAAAAAAGGCACAGATGCTTAACAGTGAATGCACTTAACCACTTAAGCACACTTGTGATAGGCATGGTGGGATCTCTATCTCTGAATGTGCTCAGTTCATCTCTGGAAGATAAGATTTGTCCTGCACAGAAGTTGCTAGGGTCCAACTGGGAATGAATGAAATTCCGTCACCCCCATTAAATGGGAGGTCAAGGTGGAAGAGCTAATGGTTTCCCTGACCTCAAAAATCTTTGAAATTACGAAACCATTAGATTAGGTTGCTGATCTAATTGTCTGGGTCACTTGGAGTTGTGGGGTATTTTATATAGGCTTTTTAATTTAATATATTGTTTATGACTTACTATAGTTGGGATAGATACAATAATTAACCTTTAGTTATTTTCCAAGACATAGCTTCTCTAAAAACAAGGGGATTTTGTAGATTGTAAGTGCTGGTTGGCATTCAGTAAATACAATGTGAAAACCCCCCTTCGAAATCCATTAAAGCCACTCTCTACACTGCATCTTCTTTAAATATTTTGTCATCAAGAACATTAGTGAATTGTTAAATCAATTAAATATTTGTTAATTAACAGCAATAAAGAAAAATCAACTTATGTAATTATAAGTGAATTAAAAACAATTGAATTATTATTAATACTAAAGATTGGCATTCTTCCCAGAGCTGTAAGTTTAATTTTACTGCCTTTTTAAAGCTAAATTTCTTTTCTGCAATCCATCCAGCAAAATTCTTGATGTTTGTTTTTTCACCAAAGGTTTTGCAGACTCAGGAAAAGTGGAGCACTCTTGCAGAGATATACCTTGTGGCCTAACCAAGTGAATGCAATGGTTCAAAATTCTTTAATGATCAGGTTCTAGGATAGACTTTTTGTAACAACAATGGAAAAACTAAACTAAAACAATTTTTAAAGGAATCTTGGACAGACTTGACATGAGATTATATTCACAGATGATGGGCAAATTGATTGTACCTAAGCTTTTCCACTGAAATTAAAAATGAGACTAATCTATGAAATTAAGACTTAGATCTTGAGTTCAAGGTTGCTCAGTTACAGGATTTTAGTCTGTCCCATCAAACAGCTCTTTAAGTCAGACAACAATCCAAATCACCCTGATTTTCATGATTGTCAAGGCCGGTTCATCTTTGAGAATTGATTTGTCCGTGCAAAATGCAGGCGTGATTGGAATAACAAGATAAAGTAAAGAGTCTGCTTAGTTTTGCTCCATGATGGAGCAGCATCTGATTTGTTGATATTCTCTTCTTGTACTGGCCTGTTGCTCATTTCAGTACAGAAGTAAAACAGAAGGTTAGAGAAGATCAACAAAATTGCTCTCACTTGAGAATGAAGAGGCAGTAATAGAAACCAAGAGTGCCCAGGCTGCATTGTGAGCCTCTGGAAGTCAGCCTGAACACCCCTCCCACAACATTAATATTTCCTCGTGGACTAGCTTCTATCACTAATGCTGCAGTACTGGTTACACATCTTCCTAAAGGAAGGGCTGTGGGCAACCGAAGGAGCAAGACGTTGGCTCCAAAGAGTGGTGATTAGACAGCGGCTGGGAGAAAAGGTCAATGACGTGAACTGCCAGGCTTAAAACAACATTAACCAACAAGATCCTGTTACACAGAAGGTGCAAGTAGGTGTTCCATTGCTTTATTTTGGCATAATCTCTATATTTATTAATTAAAAAGCAGCTGCAGGATGTGAGAAGAAATTGAGCTGCGCTTTTCCTTCGGCCTCCACAACCAGGGTCTCACAGTACCTACCATCTCCTTATGATCTCCCTCATTTCAGTGCTGATCTTGCTCTCCTTGCTGTTTCCTTCTCTTTTGTTTGCTCACTGCCTTCTCTCTTACCCTTCTTTTCTCTTCTGTTCCTCCTGTTCAAATGTATTTTTTTGTCTTTTATTTTATAAATTCAGCTCTCTCAGGTCTCCCTTCTTCATTTTCTGGTGGCCAGCGGTGCTAGGGATCTGGTGTCTTTCACGTTATTCCCTGCCTGTCAGCAGTACTAAAGTATGAAACTTGATGAAATAAAACCAAACCTGCTGATAGGCCTTGCCAGGCAGAGGTTTGATGCAATTACATTCTAATTCCAATTCAGATTTGTGATGTTTTGCAACCAATGAAATCCCAGGCCTCTTTGTCCTCTAGGCATACTTAACAATAGCAGAAAAGGCTGTATGTATTTCCATGACGAAAGATATGTTGTCTTGCTGAAAGCATCTTAGTCTCTCGGGGGCTCTGCTAGGAGAGCTCCAGAGAATGTGGTATTCCACTGCAGCCCAAATTTTCATCCTGAATCCTGAAAGACCTAGCACTTTTTTTTTTTTTCTTTTCTTTTTTGCTAAAACAGTTACACAGCTGTGGTTTACAACTCTAAAATGGATGTGGATCTGAAGCTCCCTGGTGAGATGACAGGACTGTGTGTTCCCATCATTGCTTTTCTGCATCATGCAGAACCCTTGTTTCAGGCGTTTACAATCCAAGACCACATTTTTTTACTTACATACCTCAGTCAATTTTGAGGGCAGTTATTTACCTGTATGGCTATACTTAAACAGACCCAGTTTTCAATTAAACCCATTTGAAAGTGTCATAACTCTCTGCACCTTATTCCTCTTACAATGGCGACAGAAGAGTGGCAGGGGCATAAGGCATATTTATGCTGGTGACCAATTATTTCCACTAGGAAGAGATGCATATGTTCACCTACAGTGGCACAACAAAAGCACCACACCTCTGAAGTGCAGAGAAGCCCTCAGTGAAGATGCACTAACCTTGGTCGCACCTAGTTTTCCTTCTCAAACCACAAAGGAATGGTCTGCTTATTTTACGACAAAGTCTAAAAAGACCCAGAATTATTCCCGTGGAAATGTCTACCTTCTTGACCTTCTTGAGCAAACTAGAGACTGATGATGCGTGGTTATCCATCCCTGCTCATGCTTAAACCTGGTGAAATTTTAAGCTTTTCTGTGTTCTTGATTTTTGTGCATTTATGTGTATTTTTGTGTGCTCTTAAAGACCTTTTAAAGGCCTTTTGAAGGCTTCACGTTCATTCACATCTCCACTCATGAACAAGAAGAAGAGAAAATGTGGATCTAAGAAGCTAAGAACCTCCCAGCAAAATATCTGTCCATGCTCTGGTATGCAACTTTACATTGCAGTAGAAACATGTAGGCTTTACGTGTGCCAACCCCATCCTTCAGTCTGGCTCCCAGTACATCAATATCACAGCAAACAGCATGCCATATATCACTACGCAGATCCTGAAGAAAGACACCTGTTCAATATCAGCGTTCAATCTCCTGAGTTAAAAAACACATTCAGGGAGTTATTATTATTTCATAAACATGGTTTATTAATCTGGCAAGCCGTAATGCTTGAATTTAAAATGAATCCTTCTATCTCACATGACTATTGATAGAAAATGCCATCATAAGAGATACTGTTGCACAGGCTGGTAAGAAAATTGTTTTTTTGTGCATAATAATTATGCTGCTAGAGAAGGTGCTCAGCAATCCTTTGGACATATGCATACTTTCACCTATTGTCACGACAACCTGCGTGACGTACTTGAGATTAATCTTTATGAACTCCTATTTAAGTTGTGCACCAATGGTTTTAAATAGCAGCTAAAGCCAGATATGTAGTAGTTTGGGTTAACTGAGTATGATGAAGAATAAGAAGTCCCAGATAATTAAACCATAGATGCAGTACACCTGGTTACAGGAACACCAGCAAATGTAAACAGCTTAGTATATCACAGTACAATGAAATGGAAATGAATGGCAAAGTCGGTAGGAAATATTGCTACAGACTTTTACACATGCTCTAAGCCTGATTTTTGAAAAGTAATAGGCATACAGCTAAAACATTTCTACTAAATCCTTGGAAACTACTAGTAATACCATAACTATTTAACAGAAGAGGAACATCAAATGTCCAAAGGATAACAATCTGCTTATTTTGAGTTTGAGTTATTGTAGAGAAAAGGCAAATGAATTGTCTGATGACTGTAGAGTTTGCAGAATCTTGCATATATTTTGACACCTTATTACTAAAAGGGTAAATATGATAAATAAAAACCCCATCCTCTCAAAATATTCAAGGATTTTTTTGCATATGTTCTTGAAGCTTTTCTCATGCTTTTGCCCCTTGCGCCTATTAATATAGACTTTGCAATTTATTTATCTTTATCAGCAGAGAAATTCAAGGATTGAAAGAGAACAGTTCCACAATATCCTAGTTAAGACACCAGCTTGGTATTTGTTTGTGTCCTTCCAGACAGATGCCAATTAAAAAAAAAAAGGGAGGGGGAGGAAAAAAAAAATAACAGTAGCAAAGGATTGATTGACAAGTGTTATCGAACAAAACTTCCTTCAAATATTTTATGAAAAGGACACTGGATTTCATTAAATTCTGTTTTCAAAAGCCATCTCTATTGAAAAGAATGCATTCAGAGGAATTAACTGTTTCTGTCCTGCAGATCACGTACCAAATTCAGAGTTCACCTTCTCGTGGCAGGAGGCCTCTTTCCCTCTTGCCCTGTCTGCAATAGGAAGATAAGAGGCAGGTGGAAAGGTCTTGAATCCTTATTATATGCAAAGAGTAAAGGTATTTTGTGCAGGGCTGGGTGCCTTTTTAAGGACCAGCTTAAAATACATAATTGCTTTATCTGCTGATACACTGAGGATTGTGCTATCTAGGCCACACAGGTGGGGGAAAAAAGTGCTCAGAAGACTGCTTAAAAAACCTATTTTGCAAGCTTCACAGTGAGCCTTCTCACTCTGGAACTTCCTTAACTATTTCTAATGGCATGAAACTTCAAATCACTCCTATGAATCAGCTGAAGGCCACCAAAGTGCAATGAAAGTTGACACAGCAGAAGATTGTGACTTAGAGAATCTTTTGCCACAAACACCCTTCATCCCAAGTTTGTGGACATCTCACTAAGATATGGTGACCTGGGACTCATGCAGCAAGCATGGTTTTGGAGAGGCAGAAGAAAACTTTTCAAGGAGCGTCTCACACAGCCATAGTAGTTAGAACCACAAGAAATGGCATACATCTAGATACAGAGAGGACAACACAGTGTGTAATTTTCTTCAGAGAAGTGGCTGAGTCTGTCTATCCAGATCCAACTTCAGTAAAACCTGAGAAGGAAACACAGTATAGGAATCCTACTGTTGTGAGGGTTGAAGAGCCTGAAATTGCTATTCTGGCTCAATGCAAAGTTACCTGTGAGAACAGGATAGATATAAAGGATTTTTTTGGAGCCACCTTCTCAACCCTCAGCCATGATACACACACTTTTGACTTCCTACCTACAATTCTCCCTTCGTGTAGTAGAAACAAGGAGACAATCAGAAAAAAATGCTTTATCCATTCATGCCACAGGTAGGAAAAGCAAGAAAGGACAAAGGAATGGGACTGACTGGAGATGAGAAAGCTGGGAGTGGAAGGTAGGAGAATCCCAATGAGTACATCAGTGTTATCCATATAGCCTGTTTGTTGGCTGGCAGTTTGGCTTCAGATTGAAGAGAACCACAGTGCACTTTGGGTAGGAAAACTCAAGAATGTGAGAAGCCACTTGGCCCATATCTTGACCCCTCAGGCAGTTTGGATTTGGCTATGGTGTCCGTCATATTGCTGTTATGAGCAACCTGAGACGAGGATCCAGAAGGATTAACCTCCTCCTTAGCACGGATATTCTGAAGTGGCTGATAACAGTTCACTTTACTGTTCACGTTTAGCAACTACAATGGCATTACATATGAAGGTAACTTACAAGGACGGAAGAGCCTCCAGACAGGAGTCTCATCCCACTCCTTTGCATGGGGATATCTAGTTCAGAATAGGCAGTGCTAAATCCCTGCTATAAAAGTGATGACATGAAGAAAGGAAACTTCAGCTAATGTTTAGCTGAAGCTAAATGTGGGTGTCAGCAAATTCAGCTGATATCACACTGTTTCCAAGAGCTGTCAGAGAAGGTGGACTTGTCCTTCCCTCTGAGAAGCAGATAAACAGAAAATCTCCTTGTCCCACTAAGACATCTGTAGCTATAGAGCTGCCTTTAGGTAAAGACAAAGATGCGCTTTCCAGATTCTTCTCTGAACTTTCTTCTTTGATGGCCTCCCTTCCTAGAATCACAAAATAACTCAGGTTTGACCAGGACCTCTGGAGATCTGTAGACAAACCTCCATCTCAAAAGCAGGTCCAGTTAGATTAGGTGGTTCAAGAACTTGTCCCACTATTTGAAAGTCACCAAGGATGGAGATTACCCAACTTCCCTGGACAACCTGTTCAAACCTGATGACCTTCTTATGGAAAAAGTTCAGAAAAAATTGTCTAGCAGTTTTATTCTCCCATAAACTGCCTTCAAACCTGAAGTTACCACTGTGGCAGTCTTGTTAATTCCATTATAAATATTCAATTTCTAAAGGTATTTTTGGTTTCTAAGAGAGCTCTATGCCTCACTCCACATAATGTAGTTATCTCAATAGGCTTATATCTGAGGCAAAAATTACTGTGCATATCAGCAAATATGGTTTTTACTTGTCCCACCTCTAAAAAAGGAATCAGCTTGATTTGCCAGTTTTGTGGCGCTTTATGTCTTTCCCAAATCCTTCAGATAAATTATCATGCAACAATGCCAACCATGCACTATAGAAATGACCCATGTCAATAAAACAGGTAGTGTACTTTAATATTTTCAACTAAAGGACAGGGTACTGAGAATTAATTTATATAGTGGAGGCTGTAGGGGTCTGAGTATATCACCTGTTCCCATCCTGGGCCCATTTTCTGGAAAAAGTTTAACATTAAGGAAAAAAATGACAATAAAAACATGCAGTGACTAAGGGTTATTTATATTCTTTTTATCTCAATGTCCTTTATCAATATCCATCAATCTCATCAATTTAT
>VZTL01038858.1:9462-31365 GCA_013400535.1 Scopus umbretta
AAAAAAAAAAAAAAGACTGGAATGCAATAGGCACAGAAGATGTTTCATATAAATTTAGGCTTAACTTTAAATTATTGATGCTATTTTAAATAATCTTTAAAAAGGTTAAGAAAAACTAGTTTAAAGAAGATTATTGAAATGTAAGCTAGCTATTTGGAACACAGAAAAACTAAGATGTTAAAAAAGGGACATACATTTCTAATATGTACCTAAAATTTGAGTTGGTTTTGCTTCGTCTCCATTGCACCAGTTATTTCTCCAAATAGCATGAAGAATGATGTTTAGACTGCATGGCCTTCAGATTTGCTATTGTTTTTTCCTAGTGAATAGGACACATCTGCCTTAATAAAACAGGGAGCTGCCACTTTAAGGCATAATCTTTTGGTTCTTGCTTTCTCAAATGAAAGATGGTCGTGTTTATGAATAACTAGTTTGCAATTTGTTTAAATTAGGAAGGAGAATCAAAGAACATGGCTTTTCTTTGCAAATTAAACAAAATTGATAACTAAGAAGGCTACTAGCACAAGGTAGAACTCTGCAAACACCAGAAGAGTGAGTGAAAAAGTGATAAAAACCATATGTGAGTAGTAGGATTCTGCAATTGTTACTTTTGCTCTGCAACCCTGATTGGCAATTTATTTAAAAAAAAAAAAAAAGTAAAAAATTTTTACTGGTCCCAGCCCTGCAATATGTTTTTTAGGCAGGTAGAAGATGTTGGAGACAGAAAATCTATTAAAGCATTAATACAAATAACTGCAGTTTGTGAAACTACTTGGAAGCAAGCTGTTGCACAAGAGCCCTGTTAAGGAGTGTGGGGAAGGTGAGCAGAAAGGGAAGCTGCAAACGAAGGAGTGCGGAAAAGACATTTAAAGTGGGATCTGTTAGGGACCTGGAGCTGGGTAAACCAAAGTGGCTCCTGGTGGGAAGACATAGGTGCTCAGGGAAGGGGAACAGCCTCACCAAACTTAAGGGTCTGTCAGGGATAGGGTTACTTTAGGGAAATCTGGTAGGTGTATCTCTGGGAGGTGTATCTCTCCAACACATAAATTTTCCAAAAGGATTAAATCTTTCCCATTTCTCATTTAAGCTGTTTTTCCAAGCTAAGGACTTTTGCCCGTCCACCCAGCCCTGAGCAGTCAGGAATGTTTGCACTGAGCTCTGGCTTTGGCATGCAGCAGCGTGGGTTTTGTGGAGCAGACAGGTTTCTCCTCTCCTCCGCAGGTCCAAGCAGCACCCCATCCTGGCAAACCCCATCGGTGAAAGAAATATTACCTTTCTCTTTTCCGTGGAAACACTCGGGGAGGGACTCAGAAACTTCTGCTGAAGTACTGAGAAAACAACGGGGAGAGGAAGGCAACGATGCCCAGGGAAGAGTGAAGTGAGAGCAGACACACAGGAAAGATGAAAAAGCTCCTGAGTGGCATGTGGTGTCCAGACGGGTCGGGTCATGACAGGGGATGACCAGCTCTGTCTGAGCTGATGGCGTGAGCCTCTTGGTTTTGCAACAGCTGTGGAAAGCCAGGGAAGCTGCACTTTCTAGAGTCTGGGGAAGGCATCAGAGAACAAAACTGGGAGGGAACAGTAAAAGGGATTGCATTTCAGTGGGAAGCTTAAATCTTCCATGGAATGACAGAATGTGATACCACATTATATCTATGGATGCTCACATTGCCTGGAGACACAGTAAAATCTGCGTACATATACACATGCACAAGTAACTAGAGTGCGCGAATGCGACTGGGTACCATCAGCCCATTTATTTAATAAATTGGTTCTTGTTGCTTCTTTGCTGTGGACTTTTTCCCAGTAAAACATTTCCTTGGTTCTTTCAGCTTTGCCTGCACGTGATCTACCTTTTGAAAGGAAGGTATAAGAAACATACACGGTCAAACACTACGGTTGCAGGAATGAGAGACAGAAGCAGAGGTCTTTCTTTCAGTTACACGGCTGTTTTTCTTTCTGAATATTCTATTGCCCTTAGCCAGGGAGTCTTATCACAAGATAAAGTAAGATTTTACATATGAATACTGCCCTGCAGCTATGATGATACTGGTGGTTTTCATGCCATATCACTACAAATAAACATAGAGGTTATATTAAAATTTATGTAGTTAATATGTTTCTTGCAAGGGATAAATATCTATAGTTTCTTTGCTTTCACGGAAATCTGTTGAAAAACTCATTTTTGGGGGTAGAATTTTGCTTAGCAAGCTCAGACTCAGTTGTAAGACTCAAGTTATACCACAGACAATGAAATTACAGAGTGAAGAACAAGAAGAGAGGAAAACGTATAATAAAGAAGTGAACAAGAGGTACGGCTAGACACTCCATGTCCAGATGACCCCCTCCTGCCAGCCTAGCTTATAAGAAGTGGAAATACACAGCTCAGTCTTCTATTTAATAACAAACAAACAAGCAGACAAAAACACCACAAAAACAAACCACGCAGCCAGGTCAGGTATTTGGCTTTGCAAGAAGAGACTCTTGTGGACCCGAGTTATTTTTGCAAAAAAGGAAAAGCGGGTGTTTGCAGGGCCTCAGGAAGTTTGTCCATCCTCCTGCCTAACCCCATTGGGTGGTGATGAACAACCGCTGCAGGGCGAAGGGGAATGGGGGAGCCACCGAAATCCTACCCCAGGGCTCGTGGCTTGGGGCTGGCCCAGACAGGGATGAGAAGAAACCAAGCTGGAAAAAAATGCTTCAGCAGCGGAGGCTGCAGCCAGGAACCAGCAGCTGTCTCCAGGCTTTTCAAGGTTGTAGAGCAATCGCAGTGCATTCCTGGGGATTGCAGCGCTGGGCTGTGGGCAAGAGCCTCGTGCCTAAATATTCTCTGTGGCTTGGCTGTCTCTTGGCTTATAGAATTTAGTCAGATCCTTGGCTTGCTCTGGATTAGCTTTACCTTTAAAGTTGGCTTGGACAACGCCAGTGGAGAAAACCAGATGTAACTTGCAACAGCATAAAAAGTCCAGGAACTCTGCAAATATGTAATTTTCTTGAAAAAACAAATAAAACCTGTTTTCCATAAAAATAATTTTAGAAAATACTATTTACCTTAAAAAAAAAAAGGTATTAATTTTCAGGGATGTAATTAGCATGTAATGTGCCAAATTGACCCCTGGGGTAATATCATTTAAACTGGTTGTGTTTGCACCATAGTTTAATTTAACCCAGAGTATATGAACCCTGGATAAGTATGATAATCGTATTGCTCCTGAGAAAAAGGATGTGGTGATCATATACACATATAATACTTTTTCATTTCTAGCTTTATCTAGTGTATATTACACTTACACATATTTCAAATGGCTAGTTGACTGAGGATGTTAACAAAAATGCAATTAGATCTTGTGTCTACTAATCATATTCAAGTTTAAGCCCTAAAAATTAAGATGGAAGCCTAGGCAACCTGACCTTTCCAGTTTGGATATAAGGGCTGGTTGATTGCTGGGGAGCACTGCTGGATCTAGCTCCTCATTTATTAAAGCACACACTACACACAGTATATATATTTTTAAACAAATAGGGACATATGGATGCTCTTACCCATTCACCTGGGCCTAAGCAACACCAACATCCCTTACAGCTCTGGTCTGTGATAGACTCTTCAAGGTTTGCTGTGACTGTCTCACCTATTTTAGAAAGTAGTTAGTCACTGCAGTTAATCGATAAGTGATTTTGTTTGCCGCATTGCTCTTTGGGAAGCCCCATTCTTGCTTCTGATGTAATATTTCTCAGATAAATAAGGTATAACTCTGTGGGTATGGCATTTTGAAGCCAACCATTAAAGGCTCAGAAAGGGGAGCAAGGCAGTAGAAAACTGAGCCAGAAGGAAAATGGTTAATGCCCTCTCTTCACAGACAACCCCTTACTTCTGTAATGCTGCACTCCTGACTGACCAAAATTACAGTTGTTGTTTTACTCCATTTGCTATCCAAACGCAAAGCTAAACAGAGCAAAGCAATTGCTTGACTGCAAAATTAACACTGAAAAAGCTTCTGTAGTACAAGTACATATCATTATCTGTATTAACATAATTACTGGCCCACAATACCACTACTTTTGACACTGAATTAGTGTACCTTCTTACATGACCTAGAAACGGGGCAGAAGTGCATATAAAAAGCTCTTTTAACAGATGTTTGTGACTTTGTGGTATACATTCATATATTGGGGCCCAACATGAAGGAGATGCTGTTATATGTTGCTGGAGAGTGACCGTAAAAGACAAGGTTTTTGAATGTCTGTAAGTAGGGCGAGGCAAATAGATTCATATTTAGGAGCCAAACGTAATGATTTTCAGAATTACTGCTCAGGTCCCCTGACATTTACTTCCTCATAATTTTAAGTCATTCTGCTTTCACTATGTAAAAGTGCCCAATGTGTCACATAGTAGGACTATTACTGAGCTGTAAGTGCTAATCAACGGTGTATTATTAGTGCAAGCTTTTATTTTTAGGGAGAACTGTCTGCATTCTACTACCGTTGAGTTCCCTGGGAAGCATGATGGGAAAAATGGAATCACCTCCAGTCTTCTATCGGGGGTGATATCAACATGAGAGAAAGGCTGAAAGGTTTAAACAACAGAAACAACAGCATAAAAAGGCTGGACTTCTGGTTTTGGGAGATATCTCCACCAGAAGGAGAAAAATCAGAGCAAATGTACCCAAGAAGTGGGGCTGGAGGCTCTGAGATCTTCTTAAGATCTGGGATATCTATAACATTTTCAGAATGTGACTATTCAGTCTCAATATGCTGTCCTGGTATCACATCAAGTAGCTGCACAACTCTTCATGGTTTGCCATCACCATCACATCAATGACCAAAGCAGCTGGGACTGTAGTCATTTTCTGAGGATATGAGGGAAAGATGGTAAGTCACTGCCCTTGCCTCAAAGACAAAGTTTTCACTTTTAGACTTTTCTAGTGCCCCTTTGTATTTTCTAATGCCCCTTAGCCCAGTATTAAAAATGTGTTACAGTGGATAGTTAATTCATCTGTTGCAAATGCACAAGATATTGCACAGACTTTGGTGCGTGGCCTGTGGTTATCAAAACTGTACATGCACAGGCTAAGCAATGAGCCTTCTTTCAGCATAGTTTTGGAGATACCAATCACTTGGGTATCTTTTTTGAAAGCTCCGTTTCCAACCCCTGCCTCGGTGTGTCTCCCTCATTCACGCTGTGATTAGAAGGCATCCATGACGTGGAGGTTAGCCAGCTGGAGGACACATGAAACTGGCCGCTACTCCTGTATGCGGCCTTTTGAATTACCCTGCTAAACGCACCCCTATTTGCTACTGCTGTGAACTGCAATAATTTTTCTCTATAGCCTTTCCGTACCATCCATAGAACTTGGAGGTGGGAAATGTGTTTACCTTTCCGTGTCAGTCTGCGCCACAGACCAGATCCTCTGCCTGCCCTGGACTCCGGTCAAGGAGGAGCATAGCGTTCCGTGCTTTAGAAGGAGGTAATTGCTCTGTTTGTACCTGCTTGTACAACCGTGTTCAGTTCAGGAGGTGGAATGTGCGTTAAGAGTTTAGTACCACTAAAAAATGGATATCAGCCAAACTGCCACATTAACAGGCACTGCTGCATTTGCTGCATTTTCCTCCCTTCAATAGCAGAGGCAAACATGAGTGTTAGGTGTCATGAGGATTCGGTTAGGGAAGGTTCATATTGCGTAATGCACAGAGTTAGGGTTTATGGTGGTGGAGCAAGACCTTTTCAGCACATGATGAGAGAACGCTGATTTATATAGACTGCGTTACAGGGCAGCATTTTCAAAATTTGCTGGGGGATATAGCTCTCAAAGCCCATCTCTCAGAAGCATTTATTTTTCCTTCATATAGATCAAGGGTCCTAAGTGATTTAGGTGCTTCTGAGAACCCTACTCCGTCCCTGTGCATTTTTAACAGTTCTGGAGGAAAGACAGCGCTATCAAACGTCCTGTAGCTTCACCTGCATTTCTGAAGCGCTTGCTCATTGTCACAGTGTGAACTTGAGCCCAGCTGGGTAGTGCTTCTTCAAGCAACACAAATGCCTGAATGTCAGAAATACCTTCAAGTACTAAACCCTGTTCCTTTAAGGGGGGTGCATTTGGCATTAAACAGACTTTCCAGCTAATGAATTTCTCAAGTTACAAGAATAATGGCCTTTTTAATCTTAGCAAGAGTAATTAAACAGACATTTGTTATTAATGATGTTGTTAATGGCAGTAGATATTGAATTTTCACTGTAGATATCATACAGTTGTGTAGTGATTTTGGGGAGGTTTTTGCTAACTTGACTAGGCAGTGAGGATAAAAATGTATCATATATTGTTTTCCCGCTTCTGGAGCTATTGATCTTCTCCCTGTTGTGAAGCAACTTCTTTTCCTTCATTTCTTTCTTATTGGAGATCCTCACCTTTACCTTCCTTTGTTGGCCAATCTGACAGCAAAAGGACCAGATCCTGCTGCTGCCACTCCTGAATTGCCTGGAATGATTTTTGCAGAAAGGTATGTGGGTAGCAGTGATTGCTCTGCAGTCATTTTTCAGTGCTTGCTGGGGGTCCCCATCTGTGTTTCACCCAGGGAAATATGAGTTTGTTACACATCCAGCTATAAAAACTAACTTTCTATCTCAGATTAAAGAAACTCATGCTTTTTAACTCTGAATCCAGAGTCAGCCGAGACAGCAGGGAGAATAACTTCTCTTTTTTTCTTTTCTAATGTATTATGCTCTCTTCCTTGCCTTGGTGCCATGCAAGGTATGGAGACGGACAGTAAGCTTAAGTCTGAAGCTGAGGTCTCATGTGTTAGACCATTAATGAAGCCTCTGCTTTTAACCATTGCTCTGAACTGGGGACAATGCAAGTTCATGTTCTCCTCTGAGTGCACACAAACCCTCTCAGGGTGCAGCCTGTTCTCCATCAAACAGTTGCGCAAACTTGCTCAGTACTGTGGAGCAGCTCATAGCTGTGGAGACATCCCTGTGGAGGAGACACCTTCATTCTACTTCTTTTCTTGCACATGCATTTTCAGTATTATGGCTTCAGATAACTCTGCATTAGACTTCCTGCTCCTTGCTTCTCTTGGTTTATAGCAATCGCTTACCAGTAGTTACTGAAACCGCAGCATCTCATGTTCTTTCTCACCATCCTTTACTAGTCCTAGGAGCAATGCTGAATAAAATGTGGGTTTATTACCATGTGGGATTCTCAGCCTTTCCTGATGGGAAGACAGATTAATCAGAATAATTTTTCCATGAAATGAAGGACTTCCCTGACCAGGCTTAGAAACAGCTTTTGCAGTGACATGGGACCCTGCTTGACTCCTTGTGCCTTTCACATCTTAATTTCTCCTGAGAAAAATGCACGACAAAAAGCTTTAAAAAATCCCTTGAACTCTAGAGACCAGGATTTGCCTGCTTTTGGATTGCGTCTGTCAGTGGATGCTTTCCAACCTCTCATGTTTCTGTGAATTCCAGTTTACACCTTTTAAAAATGCTCCTTCTGGCTTGGCTTGCTCTCCTCCAGGGCTTGGTCTCAGCTCTGAGCCTGTTTCAATCACATGCTTAACCTGCCTTTGCTGCCTCTTCCAAGTACTACTTTACACTAAAAAGAAGGGGAAAAAGACCCAAACAAAATAAAAAGCCCTGGCATCGGTTGCTAATTTCCCTTCCTCTGTCAAGATTACGCTAGTAGCTTTGAGTAATTTGGTCTCATTTTCTCAAGGGAGTAGGACTGAAATAATCCAATGTTTATTTTTATACAAATTCTCACAGTGCTACAATGTTTTGGAGACTTCCTGGGATGTTTCTAGTTTTTTCACAGGCTAAAAGGCCATTCTCAGAGGTAGCTCCTTCATGTAAACCTAAAAATGGCACTTTCCCACAATACAGCTTATCAGGAAGTTTAAAGTTCAATAGTCTCTCTCTCGCTCTCTCTCCCTGTCTCACACACATGAAAGTAAGGAGTAAAAAATGAAGGGGCTGTTCCAGTTCTGCCGAGAGTTGCCTTTCAATCATTTCATTTCGATGTGCTGACTGATTGTAATTGTATGATGGGACCTGCGATGGTCTAAGGACAGAAGCGAGGCAAAATTTGTAGGGAAAGAGAGCAGCTTTTATTCAATAAATTTTGATTTATCCATGCAGTAGCTGGTGAGGGGGAATGAGATGCTCTCAGCATTCCTCATGCTTCGGGTTTGTGGACATACCCCATATGGGCATAGGCACAAAATTAATTTCCATACCAATAAAACTGGAATGGCTTGATTCTGGTATCTCTAAAATGTCTGGGATGGTATAATTAAGAGCGATTGGATGAAACGCTGTGCAACTTTGGTACTCTGAGGATGGGGTTTCCAGGACTCTCTGGTTTAATTCTGATTACTTTCTTTCAATCCCATCACAACTGCCAATAAAACTGTTGAATTCGAGGACATCCATGTTAGTGTTGGGCATGTTTGAAAACCTTGGGCAAAGACCTGGTCCTCCCATCCTTCCTTTCTCATGTCAAAGAATAAGTTTACTTGCGTGAATAAAGATTAGTCGCATAAGTGCTGGTTTCAGGATCGCAGAAGGAGAAGCCTGTATCTCTTCCCAGTGTTTTATGCAGGGTCTCATTATACTGCAGGCACACTGGAAAGAGATGGCTCCTCTCTTTCTCAAAGTTTCAGCGCAGGTTGGTTGCTTGATTATTTATTTCCGCCCCAGGGACCCTTGCTGTTAGGATTGTTGTTAAACAAAATTGCCTTGCTGGCATTGTGTTCTGACAAACAATTTACACCTCTGTAAACTGATTAGTGCAGTGGTTTTATCTTGACAGCTAATCCTCGTCTCACATTTTAAAGAACAGCTGAAGAGGACTTTCCTGTGCCCAAAGAAATAGATCCTGCCTGGTGAGGCTAAGGAAACTGGAACATGAATTACATAAAATGGAAAAGGTCTTGGTTTTGCAATCATTTCAGACATCTAAGGGCCTCCAGACCACCTAAGTCTAGAAACAAATTATCTTATTACAAATATTACTTGTAAAACAGAACTGGCAGAATGAAAGCAGAAATCCGGTATTTTTTCTTCAGTGGACTACAGCACATCATTTGGAAGAGTGGAGAGAGACCACACGGGTACTCTAGGGGTGGTGTGCTCTGGATGTCACTGAAAGGGAATGTGTCGATAAGGCTGGCAGCCACTGTACAGCACCAATATGAGCGGGTGCTGGCAGACTGCTGGTGTTACAATAGCCAAAACTGGGAAGATATAACCTTGGCAGAGGTGAGGTATCCCATGAGAAACTGGGTTCACCACCTTGTGTAGTAATCCACATCAATAAGGGAAAACAGAGTAAAACCTGCACAGCTCAGAGCAGAAGCCTATAAACCCTACATTTGCCCCATATACATCACTTGTCCCAGATGGAGACAGAAAAGAGAAAATTGCAGGGTACCTGGCTATAATGAAAATAGAGGAAAAAAGTCACAAAGAGCCTCCGGGTAATGACAGGACAATAAAAACAAGAGGAAGGTAAAAAGGCAATGCTAAATTAACATTTAGAAAAGGAGGCAACTATGCCTAGATGCCTTTGGAAAGCAGATAAAAGCTTCCATACTGGTATATCTAAATAGCCAAGAAAATGCCATACTGGTATTTCTAAATAGCCAAGAAAATGGAATAATAGCTTCAAATACTATGAATAAAACTAAATTCAGAACACAAACTGTCACTCTCATCATATATTCTATTTTTTAGTATTCTGAGTACAAAGCACCAAACTGGACAACCAAAGAGAGATAAGCAATACACTCTTTCATCCAGCTGCAGTAGGTAACATGCCTAATCTCTTCTAATTTCAGAGGGGTTTTTTTAATGTTTAGGAATAGGATTTATCTTGCTGAACTATAGGTCTCTCGAAGTTGCATGTGTGTTTAGCTTCGGTTAACCGTGCAGGTCTTTCCATAACCAGGAAAAGACAAAGGTATCTCCATGGGTCAATTCTTCCACAGACCCACCTTGGCTGAGACAAAACCCACCAGCACTATTTTACGTCTTTTTGATCAGTCAGAATGGCTTTGCAGTGGTAACTACAAAACAGAGAAATATACTCTACTGGGTTTCAGCCACTCAGTGGAAAGTTTCAAAATAAAAAAAAAAGCTAAAATGAAAAATATACTTTCAAAATGTCTTCCTGAATAAGTCCACAGCTCTGTTTAAGAAAAATTGAAATGCTATTTTGTTCAATAGTTTCAAAACATTTCTTCGTGAACTTTCCCTAGTCTTGGCAAACTCCAGAGGTGGCACCTTAAGCATCTGTGTTTCCAGGTCTGGCCAGTCCACAGCTGAGAGCCTGGGACTTGGGGGAGCTCAGTCTCTTCAGCAGTATATCAGGTGAACAGGCAGCAAGTCACATGTGATAATTTTAGAAACCTGCCTGAGCAAGAGATCTTCAAAACTGGCACAGCTGCCAGTTTCCTTGGCTTCCACCAGAACTTCATTAAAATCATTCTGTTCCCATGGATCAGCCAGTTTTTGACAAATCAGCATTTTCCAGTGGGAAAAAGAAGAACAAAAACATTGAGTTGGAACAGTTGCAGTCATTTCTAGTAACAATCAAATGTGAGATGATAAATTGGAGAACAGCTCTAGCAGTGGACAGGGATCACAGCACTATGCTGAACACCACAACTTACCAAATCAGGTGGAGTTCACTCAACTTTTGTGCTGATGCTTATCTGTTGTTTTTGCCAAAATACTTGCATGAAATGATAGGGAAATAATCCTTTGCTTCTTGATGGCATTGATTTCCATGTTTGCTATGTAGATTTCATAAAATGACATAAACTTGTAGGTTACAGGGAGAGGTCATCTTCTTCATCCCTTTCTTAGTACTTTTTTGTGCATTGAAATGTCAAACCACATATATTTTGTTGTTCTTGATGGGACATACAAAATGCCCACCTGGAGTTTCTTCATACACACAGTGTCCTTGTGCTTTACTTGATGAAAACAGAACCTTTCATCAAGTCAGAAAGGTATCATGCATTTCTAAAAAATGTATTGGGAAATAGGAGTCAGGTGCTTCGTGCATTATCGGTCTCTGGCTATGAGGAAGTAAAATAAAGCAGACAATACTTCTTAGAAAGTTGAATGAGGAGCCATTTCCAGGTATTCTCTCAGACAAGGCTCTTGATCCATAATCTTTTTAGAGATAATTATGAATATGTTCAAAGATAATTATAGCAGAAACTTATATTATGTGTAAGCAGTTTCTTTTAAGGTAGTGTAAGAGACCTAAAGCCAGGACAGTCACCAAAGAAATAAGTATCTGAACTTGATTTCAAGCTGCTGTTATTGCAAAAAGGTAAAAGCTATCAGACAGAGACCACTGGCATCTTCATGCATGCTCACCTCTTGCAAACTTTTATTTCCCGTAGCAGAGAAAGTAGCCCTTCTTTGGGAACAAAACCAAAGGATTTGTGATTCAGCTGTCATCCATACCTCTCAGCTGTCAGCTCTTTCAGGGAGGATATTCCCCACTTTTAAACTCCGTTTCCTTCTTACCATATTTGGAAAAAGATAAAGGAAATTCATGGATACAAAATGGTGTATCAAGAACACTGTTTTAGAAAAGATGCTTGAGCTGATATTTGCCTCTTTTTCTCTTCAGGTTATTGTTCTAAGTGTCTACATAGAAGGGGCTTGCTTCTTTATTTCCCCCATGGCTTAAAAGACAATCAGGTTTACACTTACTTGTATTATGGTAACATATTTGATGCTTCCCCATAAAATTGGAGGGCTATTGTATCAGAGAAGGAGGTAGTCCCAACAGTTAAGCTGCTGTAATTGAAAAGGATAGACAGAAGTGTGGGAGAAGGAGCTATTGTATTATTGTATACCACATTATTACAGATAGGGAGCTGAGACATAAAGAGATTAAATAACTTAACTAAAGCCACACAGGAAGTCTGTGATAGACACAAGAATTAAACACAGATCTCCCAACCCTCAGTCTGGTTCTCCAGTCATGAGGCTATTGTTCCTCTCTCCCTTGTCTCCTAATTGGATCCACAGGCACCTTCTATTGCTGACTTCTGCTAAGTATTGTGCCTGTAGGTAAAGCCCCCACAATTTTTTTTAGTGCAGATACTAAACTTTAATAACTAGGGCGTCCTTCCACTTTTTTTTTCCAATGCCTGACAATAATGGCTCAGTAATTACTGAACTAATGTTATCAATTCCAACAGATATCACATTTATTAAACAGAAAATGCTATGTTGCTGTTCATCAGTTAGGAATGTGTATAATTGAAACATGAAAATGAAGTCTGTACGAATATGTGTGATTCATCATGAATTCTGCAAGCCCTACACTAACTTCTTTTCTTAATTAAGCTGTCAAATGAAAAACTTATAATTAATGCAACAGCATATTTTGTAGGAGTTCTTTTCTACCCCCATATAAAGCTCAATTCAGCAGAACCATTGCATGGATTATGTGTGTGGATTGGGCACGCTTGTCTTATTAAGCAAAAATTTTACTGTCCTGCACAACTGTTTTCAGTCCACTCCACCGGGATCTTCCACAAAAAAACGAACATGGGATTGAGACTTGTTATTTTTCTCCGTCGCTTTTTATACACAAATAGTGATTCACTTGCTATGAGAAAATCATGTTGCAGCCCTACTAGAGTATTTTGTCCACTAAATTAAAACTATGGTGATAGATGTAGAAAGAATACAGGTTCTTAACTGCCCTGTGCAGGATGAGTAGCTTGGTTCCTAGCCTGGATCTGGACTGATGCTCACAGCCAAGCCAACCTATGACCTTAGGACAGCTGCACTCAGGACAACTCAGTGGTTTGAGCATCGATATTTAAATACCTAGACCTCCTCCATCCGTAGGTTCAGGTGTGCTGGTCTTGGCCTCACTCTTCCTTCCTCTGTGACAGTAAAATGAGTAGTGTGCTTTTCACTTGCTGCGCATCTTTCTCAGGTGGGATCAGAGATGCCAAAGTGAAGACCCACCTGCTTTGCATGTACGGTGAAGATAACACAGTCCTTTCCCTAATGGGTTTCCACACTGCATTTCACTGGTACTTGCTTGTAGGAAGCTTATGAAGCACCTTACTGTGCTTATTCCCCTGCTAGTCGTAAAAGATAACTTTCTAAAAGTAATCTCTTTGGCCTTTTATGCAAGAACCTGAGTGTTTTACAGCATTTTCATTTCTTTACATTTACATTTCATTACTTTGCATTTTCCACTGTAAAGTAATAACCTCTAGTATGCCATTTTCCAGGCAGGGAAAGCACAGCAGGGTTTGGGAAGATAGCTCAATCTCCTAAACCCATCCAGGGAGCCCTGCACGTGGGTGTGAAGGGCCTCCAGCCAGGGATGTTGTGGTCAGCCCTGCCTTCGTCCCTGCCTGGCCCCCTACCAACTGCACCTTGTGCACTCTTGGTCATTTGTCCTCTGTTTGCAGTTATTTTGCTTGAAATTTCTTATAATAGTCCCAGATTAGACAGAGAAATGCCAGTTTCCATCGGCTGGGGTGGGGCAGCGGGCATAACGCAGGAAGAGACTTTTCGCCTCTTGCGACATCAAAGCCACAAGATTTCCATAGTTTTTTGGGTTTTTTTTTTTTTTTTTTTATAATTTANCAAAATTTTTCTTTTTTTTTTTGGTTTTTTTTTTTTTTTTTTTTTATACTTTACATCTGATTACAACTGTTTTCACTTTAGTGCCAAAAGAGAATACCTAAAACAGTGTAGAAGAGGAAGACACAGGGGTTTGTGGGCACTTGCAGCTGCCAAATAGAGCAGCTGTAATGCTGCGGGTGCTTGGGAAACCAATTAGAAACACATGGAGTGACAAAAAAAGTATGTAACATAAGATTAGCACAGTGAATGCAGCCACACTGTGTGAAACTTAGGCAAGCTAGGGCTGGCTGGCACCAAGGATCAGTGAAAGTAAAATGCAGTTATGATGCCTTAAAGAGAAATTGAACATTAGTGCTGGGAAATAAGGAAATATTCTCACTGTGATCCTAACTGTAGCTTAAGTACACGGATACATCAATGTCAAGAAAATTGTTTTTAAAAGTTAAGTATGTTAAAAGCGAGTCTAGTGTTCACAACTGAGTTCTGTGGGAAAACTGTTACCTTAAAGGATGCCCTGACTTTTTGTGCGGCACGGGTCAGAAGCTGTGAGTCCAGGCAGAAGCTCTTTCTTTTAACCTTTGCTAAGCAATGGATCAGACAGCTGAAGGAAGGTGTGAAGACAAACGTGAGACAGGCCCTCTTAAATGGCATAAAAAAAAGTCAAGGTCTGAAGAGTCCTATATCTTAATTAGCTGGCAGTGTATTTTCAGGCACTCACTCAGAGATTTTTTTTTTAATACATGAAAAATGATTAGGTTAGACAACAGTTTATCCAGTTACATAGTCCTGCAGAGGAAAGCTGGTCTGTCCACTGTCCTATCATCAATAAGAGAACAAACTTAAGGCAGAAGTTTTCGCTCTTCAAATATCTGTTGGTGATCCAAGATTTTTCCTCCAAGAATAAAGTCCTAGAGATGACAAAAGACCTAGCTTTTTTTTTTTTTTTTTTTGCCAGAGACACAGAATGGAGAACTTTTGCTGACAGTAGTCCAAACTTTGTAAGGCAAGTATTATGAGGATTGAATGGCAATGTAAGCTTTTAAAGAATTTACTTGGTGACAGAACAGAAATGCAGGTTACAGAAAACTGATTACTCAAAGGGATCATCAGAATGGTAGGAGAGGGACTCCTGGATGGGAACATAGATGACATACTTTATTACTGAGCTATCACATTCCAATAAACAGGAATAATTTTCTTCTCTCAGCAAGATATTGCACAAGTACATAGAAGAAATTTCCAGGGCCTTATTCCGTGGACTTTTCAGCAATATGCTGTTGACAGTTTCATTTTCCCTCTCAGGGGAAAAAGAAAAGCCCCAGCCTCTCACAGGTCTTTGCCCTCCTGTAAAACTAACATGGCCAAGCATAGTTATATGTCCTTCAGCAGGCCCCAAACTTCATTATTTCGTGGTGAGTGAACAGAAAAGAGTTACACACCCTACGTATACTTAGTGAAACATTTTAAGCCCCTTATTTATTGACAGCTATGTAAGCTTTGTCTTTGTCTTCCATCCTGCATGTCCACGGTGCATAGTTTAAGTATGTAGGACACTTACTGCTGTTAGCAGAAAATGAGCAGGGAGAACAGGCTGCATTTATCTTCACCAACCACAGAATAATAACTATTAAGGAACGAAACTTATAGAATTTTCACAGTCTTGAAAATTGTCTCTACCTCTACAGCCAGCAGAAAGCATGCTGTATTCAAGACTGACAAGCAAGGGTGAGAGCTTTGCTGAGCAGAATACTTATAGATTTCAGTAATTTGCCTGTTCTGGGGAACGGAGAAGATAGACAGAGAGAAGAGACAGCACTATGGCCCATCTGTGCAAACCAAAAATGCTGCTAGTAGGTCAGAACGAGTTGTACAACTGCCCCTGATAATTAAATCTATGGCCTCCATAAAGCTTCTTAATGAGAGCGCTTTACTGGCTTGGCCTTATATTGCTGGTAACAATTAATTTGCATTTTAGAATGTTTCTATTTATCTACTGTTTGCAATTTTAATATTTGTCTTTACAGAGTGAGGTGCAAAAGTCTGATTTGTTTGCTCAGGATTTACTTCTCTAATTTTGACTACCCAGATGGAATAACAACACTTTGAATGAGAATATTTGTGATTTCAAAATGGACAAAAAATGTTTCCTTGGCACAATTTTAAAATGGTGTTTAAATATGTAGCCTACAGAACTTTGAAAAGCCTATTGATTTTTTTGATAGCTTTGTTTTGAAAATCTCATCCTTAGATATTTCTACTGTGAGGAAAAAATAGCCCTTGCATTTCAGGTCTACTCTGTGCAGAACATGCTGAAGAGGTGCTCCTGATCCAGTGAACAATTTCCAGCCAGATCCAAAGCAAGAACACTTTTGTTCAAGCCAGTGGAGGCCCTCCTAAATAGGAAAGTACAAAAGCTAATCCTCAGAATTTCACTTTCTTTAAAACAACAACAAACAAAAAATCAGAATACCAGATGCGGATGTTTGCTCAGACATTTGTAGAAGTGAGAATGCGTCTGGCTGTTTGGAGCATTATTTCTGCATTGTGATGTCTTTTGTGCCATGGAACCTGCTGTGAAACCTGCTCTCTGTGTAACAGCTCATATGGAAAGATCAAGGGTGCATTGCTTTGCTGGCATGGCTGCAGGATAAACAGTTCTTAACCAGACTATCACACACTGCTAGAGTTTCTGAACAAGAAGTTATGAAGTTAAAGACACTGGGTTTTGCCCTCATTTAAAAATAAAATACTGCCTGGAAGAGCTGAGATTGGGGAGGAAAGAGAAGGGGCTTGAAATCCACATCTGAACCTGGAAGCAATTCCTCCCAATAGTACCTTGCTCTCTAACCAGATTAAAAACCTGCACTAGCCAAACATCATCATATATTTTGGCAAGAACAATCCACAATCAGGACAAAATCTGGGTTACATTTTCATGGAGTCCCTTTCTGGTCAGGATTTCATACTGGTAATACTTTCAGCTATGGCTAAATGGGAGCTCCATTTTACGTGCTAGGAGTTGAACTCTTCTTGTTGGAGGGATTACAGCTTGTCAGGTGCAGATCTTGTTTCACACTGTCTACAATAAATTAACCAGTAAATTCAGAAATATATTCTGTTTTTAAGGATCAATTTTACAAGTGGAAAGACTAAAGTAGAGAAATTGTTAATGTTATTTGCTTTAAAATACTGTTATAAGGAAAATAACAGAAAATGTTAAATCTGTTACGGATTGACTTGTTGATCTGCCTATTAACTGCAGTAGATTTGGGTAATGACTTCTAAATAATTCCCATTGAACTTCTACAGCACTTACTGGTCCCATGCCAGCAGATGCTCTTGGATATAAATATTTCCCATGCTTTCTGAGATGGGCAGTATAAAAGTCTCGAACCTGAACTAGGTTCAACATGTCACTCCTTTTGTTTGTTTGTATTCTTGCTCAGAAATATCCAATGCTTCTCTAAGCCCATGTTTTTTACACACTATTCCTCCATGCTTTGCACAAAGTTCTACTGTTATTCCTCTTGCACTGAAGAAAGATGATAATATGATAAATGCCTTGGACATCTCCCACAGTATACCCAGACCTGCCTTTCCCTGCTACCCATGGTCTTGTGAAGTAGGCACTTGACTATGAGTTATGGGGAAGACGCATCTTCTGATGATAAGGTTGGGTGATAAATGTCCAAAGCCAGCATGGGACACTTCAGAGGAAGTGCCATAAATTTACCACTGAATCAGCTCTAAGGAGGAGAGCTGGGGCTAAAGAATCACAGCTGTCATTTGGCTGTGGGAAACAGTTCAGGGATCATTAGTATTGGTCATTCCCACGAACTTGAGGTTCACAGTGGGGAATGCCGGGAGGTGACACCACAATCTGTGCAGATCTGAAATCTCAAAGATGAAAGATTGCCTGTTGTTAACAGACAGGTTACGTTTCATGTTCAAACCCAAAAGTATTTCCCAGTTCTTAGTTTTACTCTGCTTCCTTTACAAAGAGCAAAATTTTAAAAGGTAATTGGTAAAAACAAAGGGTGGGGAAGAGGAGAGTTGTTGGAGTTTTCACCTTAATTTCAGTTTAGTACAATGTCATTTTTTTGTATAACAATGCCTGGTAGTTGGAAAATGCTGTACCACAGTCAGTCCTTTAATATTTTATATTACATATCAAGATAAGTAAGAGCTTTTTGGTCAAATTACTTTTAAGAGAAATCTCTTTCCCCAGTATTTTTCCTCTCCCTTGTCTCCTGAATGATATTGCAGAGAGAAAGTTGGAGAAACACAAATATCATCTTGCTGGAAAGTAGCAAAATGGTGTGTTAACAGATCTCTGACTCGTATAATTTCTACCTCTAAGTGATTGGTATCATTGGTATTTTGACTGCATACTTTATAGACACCAGCACAAAAAATACGCTTTGCCTTTCTGCAGTGGGTGATTTCGATGCTATTCTTTCCAGGCTTGACTGCAACTGTGCCTCAAAACAGAATGAGCTAGTAACTAGGACAGATCCAGGACAGATCTATCAAGTACCAGGGTTGAGGTGCTGCTGCAGAGTGTGCAGTGTTTTAATGGGACAGTGTTTTTTTTTTTTTGTGGTTTTTTTAATGGACAGTGTTTTAATTACGCTGTCCCAGGGAGCTGTGTGGGTCTAACTGGGACAGAGAGAAAAACCCTTTGGGTGCTTCATTTCTGCTGTCACCCCAGCAGAAGGACAGCCCGTGGGAAAGCAGCTTCCTAGGGGAAGAAATGTAAAGCATCTTGGTCTTCTTGTCAGTACAGGTGATGGACTGCTATTATTACTATTTTATAATAAAAAAGCAGAGAGGAAAGAAGAAGGAAGGGCTATATGAAGGACAAAGCTGGGAATCACTCAGTAGCACCAGAACAGATGATTTGATCTCACTGTGTCTGCAATTCAAATGTGTCAGGGTTTTTTGTCTAATGGTTTTCTCTTAACATGGAATAGGTTTTATCTTTTGTGCTACAAAAATATAGAAACCATGTCCAGAGTCATACATGTTTCCTTGTTAAAAAATGAGGCAAATCATGGGAGAAGGCTAATGTCTCAGCCGCCAGATGTCAGTTTCCCAGCCGTAATCCTACTGCAGTTTAGGCGTCATGAGCTGGATGTGCATCCCAATATCGGAGAGAGATTCCAAGGCACTGACAGATGAGATCTTCGAGCGTATATATGTTCTTAAACACATCTGAGAGTCAGGATCTGAGTGACCTGCTCCCGCTTACAAAAGTATCCCTGACACTTTGCGTTCGAAAATCTCTTTGAAAGTAAACAGCACGTGGGCTTCTGGGTGTTGCAATCACTTCTCATTCCACATGTAACTTTCTGGCTTTCCTGAATGAAACTAGAATTGGGCCTTTGGCAAAAAGGCTGACTCAAAAGCACCGAAGAGGCAGTGTTGCTGGTGCAACTTCCTTATTTTAATGAAGGCTTCTGCTTAAAAACACATTTCGTGGTACCTCTGGAGTTTAATCTGAATGTTATAATTAATCCTTACCCGTAGAGACAATAAGCTGGATAAAATACTGCGTCTGTGGTTTTGGAGCTGCTTTCATTTCTTTTTAAAGATTTTATTTAAATTAAACTAAGGGAAACAAAGTAAAAGCTGCCTGCTTTATTCCTTCATAGTACTGATAAAAAGTACGATATCTGCCTTTCAGGAACCCCTTGTATTTTTACACTTGTTTTTGTACTGGGACAACAAGCTGAAATATTGAAACTTTTCACCAGTTCAGATGGTAATACTTTTCCAAAAGGATTTTTTTTTTTTTTTCATTTACAGCCTATTGACCAGCCCAACAACTGAGTTAATTTCAATTCAGTCTGAGAATGAAACAGCAGCAGCTGATCTCAGAAATGGAGGCTTGAACCTTCACTTCGTCCTGAGTGAGCAGCCTCCTATTCTTGGGTGAAGATCCACAAAATTTGCTGAACTAGTGGATTTGAAGGCAGATACAGTTTTAGGGGGCAGCAAACCAGGGCAATTCCTCCAAGACATTGTAGGATGAATGGTAGTACAAGCCAGCTACTGGTACAAGCATTTATTAAGGGACTGCAAGGAGAAAGGGTGCAGTGCTTTAGTCACTGCCAGGCAAAGTTACAAATCCCTACCACCTTTGCCTGATCACCAGGTCTAAGGGAATTATACAACAAATATTGCTTTTGTGTCTAATACAGCAGAAGGGAAGAGGTCAATGGCAAAACCTGTCCACAATTGCAGTACTGGCTTCACACAATGAGCAAAAAACCACCGAGTGTTTACTTCTACCTAAGCCACTCTTACGAAAACTTGTTTACAAATATTTTTCTGTGCTAAAGTTATTTTAAACTGTATTATTTATTAAACATTTTCAATTTGTTTTATAACAAACAGTCTAGGTGCCAACATCTCAAACAAATGCCAAACACTTCTGCATCAGAAAAGAGCCCAGGTATTCAAAAAATGCTTCAATTTCTGTTTCAAATGCCACAATCTCAGCACATGAATTGTTATGGCATCTATCAAAACAAGCAAGCAAACAAATAAGAGGAAAAATAAAAAAATGAAAAAATCAAAGTCAACAGATAAGAGCAAGGCATGGAAAACAAAAAAGTTGGGGCCTGAGATAGAAGGAAGCTATAGATTGCTCCTGTGTGATCCCTGCCTTTGAAGAGAGGTCTGCAGATGACTACATGTCATGCCTTGGAGAGGAGGCTAAAAGATGGCATGTTATTTTTCCCATGCATGAGAACTGTCACTTTTTGTGAATGGATCCTTTGATAATCTCCTTTGGTACAATGATGGTCTGTAATTGTTGGGTATTTGGTTCAGTAACAGAACATCTATTTCGAGGTTCTGTGGATTTTCTAGAATCAAAATAAATCTTCTTTTAAAGACATTTGAAATAATAATTTACGGTCCAAACACGGTTAGAAAGTTTAAGTTTGTCTTCTTTGACTCCTTTATCATACATATTGGAGATAATTTTAATTCAGTATAAACTTGGTTCTGTGCTTTGCAGCCCAAAGATGATGCATTTTTCCCCAAAAAAGACATGGTCACATCCAGTATGTGATAGTTATTGCCAAGTCTTTTGCTGATTTTTGCTCTGTTACATCTATAACTCTACCATGGATAGGAGAAAAAGTGTCTAGTAGTAGTATTTACAAGGACCTCCTTCAGGCCCTTTTCTACCTTCTAGGTTTATTTTCTTTGTCTGGCACCTGAAGGTCTACATGTAATGATTACTGATTTGTCTAATTAGGGAACGATAATCTGGTCCTTGCTGAATGAAGGCCAATGGGCAAACCTGCATATGGCTGCAGTGAAGTTGTAAGAGAAGCCAGACTTTCCTTCGCACATGAGCTGAGTTTACTATCCAGTCACTTAACTTGACATTCAAGTCTGTCCTAACAGATGGAGAGGTCTTCATTTGCTAGTTCACGGTGTTGATCTTCAGAGTATTGCCATGACATACTTATAGCTGTTATGTGGTGAGGACCAGGGATGTCTGCTGCTCCTAGTCCTTCTCCACCCTGATGTCCCAACTAGCCCGTGAACTTCTGGGGCCTCAACTCCCAGCCAGGATGCTCCAGAATTTAGCAGT
The DNA here is from genome assembly GCA_013400535.1 of Scopus umbretta. Classification (NCBI taxonomy): domain Eukaryota; kingdom Metazoa; phylum Chordata; class Aves; order Pelecaniformes; family Scopidae; genus Scopus; species Scopus umbretta. The sequence continues at coordinate 30,711 of VZTL01038858.1, forward strand.
TTAGTAAAAGGACCTGGCTGGCTCAGATGAGTTCAGTTCCCTCCCTTGCTTCAAAGTTATCAGTGGACACTGCTGTCTGCTATGAGGAGCCCTTTCATGGGTAAGGACAGCAGTCTCATTGATATCATGTGTAAAGAGATTGTCCATCTGTGGAAATACTTCTGAGGAAAAAAAAAAAAAAAAATCTAATTTTGGGGGGTGTGGGGGGTGACAATGACTTGAAAATGGCCAGATGAGAGAGGAGGTGCTCAGCTTGAATACTTTACTGCTGTTGAAAGAAACTTCCCAGTCTCCTGCTTGGATTTGTGTGCTTCCACCCCCCGCAATGTTGTCTCATCCCAGGGGCCTGCTGGACTTGCCATGCTCGGAAAAAACAGAAGGGTAACTTTCCGCAACTTTAGTGAGCTGAATATGCTCAGATAAAGGGTCAGGTCAGCACAAGAGGGGCAAGGCAGTGCTACAGGATAAGGGCAGAGATGGAGGAAGACGATCCTTCCTTTTCAGGACTCAGTAGTTAAACAGGCTGAGCTATCTGTGCTGTCTGCGAGATGGGGTAACCAAGATGAATTTTGCATTATGCACTGGTAGTGTAACTAGTGGAATTACTGGTTTTTTTTCATAAGAACCACCCCCCCCCTTTTTGTTTTTTTTTTTT
>VZTL01038861.1:0-18647 GCA_013400535.1 Scopus umbretta
AAAAAAAAATCATCTTGCTCTTTGCATGTTTTAATTGAAAAGACTGTTAATCGCTCAGTAGCAATAGACATATGCCTCACTGTAAATTTTACATTCACCCCTAGCAGTTGCAGCTGGTGTTGATTTAGTGTTACCCTGATAACCCTGCTGGGTGTTTTTTTCCTTGATTTACATTCCCTGTGAAGGATGGAGGTAACATTTCCAAGAGTGTGAAAACAAAGTGACCTTACAGCTAAACTCTCCTTCCGACAAGCAGCAAAGCAGTGTTTTTCACCATCTAACCTTTAAAAGCAAAATTCCATGGGTCATCCTGAGAAATGCTGCTGCAATGAGTTTTGTTTTCATCTACCAGCCACAAACATTCAGGGTCAGCTTTGAATGTTTGTTTGTTGCTTTGATTTTCTCCATTCATGTTTTTTGCACATACATACAGGAAAGAAAATGCAACCCAGGTGAAGGAGGCAGACCTTGTGTGGCCAGTTGGCTGCAGATGTTTCAGAGTCCACCTCTGGATGTGCTGTGGGTGGCACAGATACATGGCATCACACTAAAGGCAGCTGTGCCACCTCCAAGCCACTCAGTCATGTTTCCCAGCCCAGTGCTGGGCAGAGAAGTTAACCCAGGTCCTGCAGCCTCAACGCAGCTTAGCTCAGGGGAGCGAGCACCCATGCTGCTCAGGCAAGGGCTCCCACAGGGACTCTGTTGCAGTTTTCAGGCTGGATGTTCTCCACAGCAGCTCACCGTGTCGCTTTCATGAGACAGCTCTTTCTGGTGGCTCTTTTGTGCATTTAAGCTATGAATTCTTAATATTTGGTGCACCTGGTTCATCAATGACCTGGTTTAAGGAGGCCTTCAGAGGCTCAGTCACAACACAGATAATGATTAATAGTAAGAACAAAAACCTTTGTCTGAAATGCCTGTGTCTTGTTTGTAATGGATAGCTGGTCAATACTTTACTTTTTGCAAATTTAGCATCATACAGGGGAAAGAACAGTATTTTTATTAAAATGCATTTTCTATCAGCGTGTCAGCAGTTACTTGCTACTTTCTTGTGTACAAGTTCTGGTAGATCTGAAGTCCAAGTTTTAGCCTAACATTTTAGTCTCGGTTGAAATGCAGATATTGCCCTTCCCGCATAATGTGTAACTGAAAGCCAGACTCAATATTCCTTATGAAAACTGTGAGAAGAGCAAGCAGAAGCAGGGCTCAGTCTTTACAAAGACGAAGATGTGCCTCTGGCTGAGTGAAACAGCTGTGGGTCCAACACGCAGCATTGCTAACTGCTTCTTTATGTTGCTCTCCACCGCTTCCGTTTTAGACAACAAAGCTCCATTGACACCAATTGATAATTAACAACTAATCATTTGAAAGGGTGGGTCTTTTTGATTGCAGGAGGATTTAAATTAAATTTTGACACATCATCTTAGCATACCCCTTAATAGCTTTAGCTCTAGTTTACACTGCGCGGTGGGCATGCTAGGTGCAGCCCTTGTCTGATCTGAGCCAGCCATCGAGCAGGCCATCTTTGTCGCATTTTAACTTCCAGTACAGATACCTTCTCTTGGATTGTTCTTTGGCTTTGCCAAGTTTAGCATGAAGCACAGCATACAGCCAGAGGGAATAAAATCTATGTTTTTAAACCGTGTTCCTTAATGAGCCTGCCCCAAATTAAAACAGCCTCTGTTATAACTTCAAAAACCTTCCCACTTCTCAAAGACACACTGCATATATCTCAGAAACAAAGTTCATGCCAAAGGGCTTTTTTTCTTTTTTTTTTCAGCTTAGCTGCCAAATGCTGCATTAACTCACTAGCTGAAGTGCTGATTCATCAAACCCTACTCATCAGAAATGCCTGTGTGCTCTCAAATAGAGATTGCTTTCTTTTCTGAGAGTTTAGATGCCTCTTCTGTGACAAGTTTCAAGCTTTATGGCCTCAAGAGACTTCCTATCCTTGTTTGGTTCTGGATTGCCACCATGGATTTAGACCTATTGGCTACCATTTCAAACCCTCTCATGGTGTTGGGGATGGAGGGGCATAATTTTTTTTATTATTATTATTTTTTATTATTGAACTACATTCTTTGCTCTGTTTTTTTTTTTTTTTTTACAAAAGATCCTAATTTGGAAGCTGGATCACAGGTGTTGCTATCTGTCCATTTTATGGGCAATATTTCTGTTTTCAAGGGTCCCTAGCTCAACAGGCACACATTCTTTAATTGATACTGAAGTGATTCACAGTGCTATCAGCTTCCTCGATTTTCTGATTTCACTGAAATCACAGGATTTCAGCAGGAAGTTAGAAGTTAAGAGAAGACAAATTAACACAAGAGCAGAAATAATGAGAGAAGGGCACAGTGATGTAGAAACTAGGGAAAACAGTTTGGTAGTTCAGGGCAAAACTAATTGGTGGGCAGAGACAGATGATGTGGCTTAGAGTGCATCTAATGGAGGGCAAAATCACCTTGCTCAGTAAATGTAAGAGAGCTTACAGTACTAATTCTTTTCTCACACACATTTGGTAAACGTAGTTTAAAGAAAAATGACTAATTATTGTTTGCTTTTAACCTCAAAAATGCTACAAAATTTATGACCTGCCTTATGAACCTTAAGGGTCCGAGTCTGACTGAATCTTTTCAGGTTACCACTATTGTTGACGAATCCAGAACAAACAGTTTAGATTTAATTCACTTCTTGGCAGACAGGATGTTGGGCGAAGAATATGACAAATTTTGTAACATGAAAAAAAAAAAAAAAAAAAAAAAATTTTTTTCATCTGATTCACCCAAGTCTGGTGATGAAGACACTCCAGCAAAATTTCACTTTTGGATTCAAAGATACTTGGTTTTGGCCTGAATTTATTCAAATCTAGCTCCTGTTGCTATTTACAATGTTATCAAATGCTAGTGTTTTTTAAAACATTGTAATTCCCCCTGCACTGGTATTTTATGGGCTGATGTCCCATGATCCCTCATGCAGCTGTCAAAACCTCCAACTTTCCCAGGACAACTGTTACAGTTTACTTAAGTGATGTCAGTGCCAAAATCTGGGGCATTCTGGAAATCTGAGGGTAGCACAAAATAAACTGAAGCTGAGTGTCAGAAAAAATGAAACAGGGAATATATTGCTCACTGACTGAGTTAATACGAAAATGAATTAGATAATAAAAACCTTCTTTGAAAAGAAGGATCCAGCACCAGAATTTCTGTTTTTCCTGCAATACTCAGTACTGAAAGGCTGCAAAAAATAGGCTCGTCACTCCAGAACTGAGGGCAGCTTCGCACCGCTGTGCAAATACAGCTTTTTGCCATAGGACAGGCATTTTCTTTTACAGCTTGATAAACATGGCAGTCATCCAGTCACGTCCCAGGGATGCCAAACCTTTACTTTCCCCACTTAGCCCTCACTGTCAAATACTTCAAGTGACTTCTACAGGGCCATTTGCAGGGATGGGAAAGCTACCAAGATCCGACCCTAAAGGACCCAGGCAAGACAAGCAAAAAATGGGTGGGTCTGAGAAAGATAGGAAAAGCAGGACAAAAATCATAACAAAAGATTACAGATGTCTCTTCCCTTTTCTCCTTCTACATTCACAGGTGACTTGGTTGAGAAGAACTTGGTCCATCCCGGCAGCAGCAGGGGTACTGTGGAGGTCAGAGCTGGAAAGCAGCGATGGGATCCGCCAGGAGCCAATGTATCATTAGGCTTTTCTGATGCATCTTTCTTTGTAGGAGATTTGTTGGCCTGCTGGGCTATGTAGCCTTTCTGATACAAAATGTAGCATCTGAAGAAAACACACTGATCAGTCTTAAGGTAAATGCAGGGTTACAGATTTAGTTTTCAAAGTTTCCTTTCAATTTATTTTAAAAAAATTAAATTGGTACTACCAAATTTAATGACAAGGCTACCCTGCTGAGTTTGGAGCCCAGAAAGCTATTGTCTCCCTGGTCTATGTATCCTAGACTGTGCTAATGTTTCCTATAATGCAGCTAATAACCAACCATCAGCAATAAATGCCTTGTCATCTCATTGTCGCACACAGCAATAGCTGGAGCAGTGATACTGACAAATGAACCTGCGTAATCACTTTAGATTTCTTTGTTACATTTCACAGTGTGAAGACTGCTTCTGCTCAGCACGTCACAAAAAAACAAACAAGAGCTATAGCTGTCTCTTCCATCAATCTCAGCTTATTTTTGTCAGCCCTCTGCTTGTACAGTTACAATCCCACCACCACTTGACAGCGGATGGGGGAGCTGATGGTTTGGTGAGGGGGAGATGGATGGTGGTCAGAGCGAGACAGACGGACCTCTGCACTCTCCCTTCTCCTTTGTAAACAATTTTTGCCTTGAGAGAGCAAGCGGCCAGGGGGGAAGTGAACTTTTTTTGTACTTTCCAAGGCTGCTTCACACAGAAAAAGAGAAAAGGGGGAGGGGGGTGTCTCATTAAAATCCAGTTGAGTCTGCCATTTTCCCTTTTACCTTTTCAATCTTTTTATAGTTTCAAATCATTAACTATCAGCATGAAGCTCAAAGGTAGCGCTAGCCATCTATGAAACAGTGACACATTTGACAATAATGCTTTTGAAGAGCTTGTCACATCCTCTTCCCAAATCAGTCTCATTAATGCTCAGACTGTCTCTCTTTTCTCCCTGCTTCTTTTCTCCTGATTTCTCTCTAATTAGCTTGGTTTTTTATGCTCCCTCGTTCCACAGTTTGAGCTTAAAAAAAAAAAAGAGGGGGAAGAAAAAAGAAAAAAAGAAAGGAGGTGGATGTCATTTCCATGAACCCCAAGGCCAAGTTAATCAGCAGAATTAATGACTCTATTACCCATTAGACTTGGGGCTATGGTGCTTATATGGCAGCACCCAGTGTTCTCCGATCCCATGCTTCTTCACTTTGCTCTGACAAATGTAAACTTTTGCTCTCTCCTGCAAGCACGCTTCCTGATCTAGCTAAACCACCATGCTCCCCTTCAGCCCACAGCAGCTGCCGTGACCCAGGAGGACAGCCTGGGCACACCGCTGCCACCTTCCATTAGCTCTGCAACAAGGAAGGTAGCAAAACTTACCGTCTGAAACAAAGGAGATGGGCAAAAATGAGCTGGCATTGCTTTTTCTTCTCTCTTCCTTACATCTGTCTCCTAGCACTGTGCCCAGGCTGTGTCAGTCCCGCAACTGCAGTTCTCCGTGCAGATGCCTTGGGGCACTGACCTGGAAAAGTGGCTGGCAGTTCTCTGCTTCAAATCCAGCATGAGGCACAAGGCTCTGCAAAACAAGATGTCTGCAGGATTTATCTTGTCTGAGATGCTTTACCATCCCCTTTTCACAACCTGCCCATGCAATGGGCAAAACGTCACTTGCCCTCTTGTAGAACAGAAATGGGAGCAGAAAGAGAGCCTTTAACGCCGGGAGCAACCAAAGGGAAAGAGCTATTGAGCCCAGACATGACTTCCTGATGCCCCTGTCGATGGAGGACATGCCCATGAGGATGGCAGGGAAGTGTCTGCACAAGCTGGGAGTCCCTCTGGACAGGCAGTGGGTTCCCCAAAAACTATGTGCAGGGTTTATTTTGAGAATCCTCTCTCAAGCCCTCTCACAGCATGGTATGCCTGAGCCTTTCAGACCTGAGCTGCCCCTGTCCTCCCATGTTGAAGGGGGTCAGTCCCAGCTCCTCCACCACTCAGGGTGGCAGAGCAGAGGCATCCAAGAGCCCTCAGCATGGGTGGCAATGTTGAATTTCAACCTGCTCCTCCCTCGCGCCTGTCAGTGTGGCACTGCTGCGTAGACGAGGTCAGGTCTCAACCCGGGTCAGCAGGGCAGTCTGCTCTGAGTCTGCCTTTCCTTGCTTTTGGGAGTATTTTCACCAGGGGACAAAGTAATGATACTCTTTGCATCACTGGAAAGAGAATATTCTCAGGCCCTGAGCTGATGAAGAGTTGCTCTTTTTGTGTCACTGCATTTTGCATGGAAACTTCGGGTCATTTTTAATTTTCTTGTTCCAACAGCTTTAACGACATTGCACTGCTACCAAGACAAAATACAGACAGCCCTGATCCCCCATCCCCAGCTACCTCTGTTTAGAAAATGGCATGCTTTTGTGAATAAAAAAAGGGTATGATAAGAAAGCACTCTGCTTGGCTTGAAGAATGAGAGGGGCTGCAATTGGCTCTCTGAGAGGATAGGCTTATTTTCACACTTGTAACCAAAAAAAAGCATCATCCCTAGGAATGATTCGCACACCTGCTCTAGTCTGCAGCCACACAGCCTTAGAAATCAGTGGCAGCTCTGCCTTGATCTCACTAGGAGCAAACCAACTACTGGCAAGCGTCTTGTGTTGCAGCAGCGCAGCAGGGCATCATCCACAGGACTCAAACCTCCCAGAAAGCACAGAAGCCATCCCAAAAACATTTGTGCACTTCTGAAAACACCTCAGTCCTTTTAGCCTGTGCAATCCCAATAGTTTAAAGGAAAATGAAAACTGCACTTTCCCTCACGTATTTCCTCACGCCTTTTGCACATCGAAGCGGTCTTGCGGGTATAAGTGCAGCCTCTGCGCTGAGGTCAAGAGCCCCTCTTCGCAGAAAGGTGTGGGATACCAAGTCCAAGGCATAAGAGGTACAAGCTGTTTGCACAGCAACTAGCAGGGACATTTTTAACTACCAGAAATGGAAACAAAAGGCAAAAGACAAGTACTACATGCCAATGAGCCCAAGAGCATCCCGAAAAAGACAGATACAATTTCTTACAGGTACTCCCCACTAACTCCATACACGCCTCTTAACTCTCACACTCAGGCCTTGCTATGGCACAGACATGAACCAGGGTCAGCAAAGACTGAACCCTGCTTTTCCTTTCTTTGCAGAACACAGTACTTAAATAAGGGGGACAAAAATAGGAAGAAGCATCAAAGTGATTGTGAGAGGCTCCCTGCTCCTCCAGGGAGCAAAAAGGTTGGGAGCACAACCTCTTTCAAACTCTGCTGCCTGCCATGGGCTAGTTTGTTCTCTTACCAGAGTTTTTATGCTATAACTTCATTACAGACACCCTGTTTCCAGCTCTGTCCCTAACCATTTCTCTCTTTGGGTACTCGGCAGTGCTGATTTTGGTGCCATGGTCTCACCCCTGCACTGCATCCTCTTCCCTTCAGGTATGAAGGTTTATGCTGTACTGTGCAGCCCGTGCACACTAAAGAAGCCACTTGCATGAATGTTGAGCAAATCCCACACTGAGCCCCAGTGTGCCAGCTCCTTTCTATCAGCCAGAGTAGTCTGCAGGATTAAACCTTTGAATTGCAGCTGCGGCACTGAAAATGGACCAACTCAGGTGCAATTATACTTTGTACAGGCAAACAAAATCACCACAAACAGTGCTGTGAGCTTGGTCACCCACTAGTGCAAGTCCTTTCCTCCTTCTCTCATAAACTGGGACTTTGCACATGCAGCCATGTCAGGTTCTGCAATGACAAGTTGAAAACATGGTTGCAAAAATACACAAGATGCGTCTAGAAGTTACGAAGCCTCAGTATCAACCACTCAGCCACTCTCCTGTAACTCATCACCATGGAATAACAAGAAGCAAGCAAGCGTGGTCTCCACATCCTGCTGCCTGCAGCTTTTCCCTTCTTTGGGGAGGTATTTCACACGCTTCCCCGATGGCTTTTTTTTCTTCTTCCAAATGTGACCCTGCTCAGCAGCCATCCTCAGTTTCGTGCAACTGCAGCCCTGCCACGGGAGGATCTGGATATTACCTAAGGAAGAAGGAGAATGCAGCTGAACCAGGATACTGTAGGCAAACAGCTGCTCAAGAAGTAAGGCTACAGAGAACGTCAGCTCCTCCACACAGGTTTTAACTTGCTGTTTTGGACACGGGAGTTATCAAAGCCTGTAAAAGTAGTTTGAATAAGGATAAATAAATTATAGAAAACTGGGTTCTTCCCCTCCTTTCCTTTTACCTTTCCGGAATATTTGCTGCATTTCCTTAAAGACATGTGGATTCTTCCTGAAGGGCCCAATGCTCTGAAGTAAATGGGAGATGAACCTCAAATAGATGAAGAAAACACAGATCTGGCCTGTTTGGCACTTGTCACTCTGGCAGCTGTGCCCCAGCAGCACCGCTGCCCTCATTACCCAAACCAGCTGTGGCAGTGACAGCGGCAAAACCTACCCTCCACTATACGTGTGGCACAGGGTGCCTCTTGGGCTGCAAACCCATCAGAGGTACTGCAGTCCTGGTGTCGCCTTCCAAGGCTCAGTCCCAGCTCCTTCACAGTCAGCATGAAAACCACGACTGCTTTGCAGGCTGCTGCATGCAGGCACTATGAAGAATTTTCTTACATGAACTTCATAATGCAGCAAAAACGTTGGCCTCAAATTTCCCTGTGAAACACAGAGAAAAGTTACCTTGGCAGTCACTGGGGGAGAATAATAATCAGTGAAAAAATTAGGATAAAATCCATGAGTAAAACCAAGAAGCAGCCTAGTCAGTGATTAGCATTAGCACTTCTCCCACATGGAGACGTTATGTTGCCACCGAATCTTTCATGCACTGTTGTTTCAGATTCACTGGACCGGTGTGACTGAGCAATCGTTCCCCTCACCCAAAACTAAACTGACCTGAGAGAACATCTTTGATTTTATTGCCTTGCTTTTAATGCCAGTTCATAATTCAGTGCTTCTTTAAGATATAGCTTTAATATGTCCTTTTCTAAAGTGCTTTCAACAGTAAATATAGCAGACCAGGGATAAATTTGGCCCAATGCATTTAACCACATGAAAGAGCTAAGGCACAAGGGACATCCTTGAGTTCCAAATCATCTGCCCCCCAAAAATCCATAATACTAATATTTTTATTCTAGCACTCATACCTGAAGGCCTCTAGGTACTTTAAAAAAATGTACAGAGTAGTAAAAACAATTTAGTCCCCAATACTTGCATATTTTAATTCATGGTATATTATTATTCCTCTGCACATATATTGCTTTAGTCATCTACATTTTTATACCCTTTCTTTTTACTGTACAACTGAGTTCTTAACTGTATTTATGGACTGCTGTATTTTCCCTGTACACCTATGCACCTTATTATTTATTCATAACCTCCCATTTCCCTTTAAGTTATTGTTCATAATATATTTTTTAAATCAATAATAAAGCTTAAACTCCAGATTTTGACTTTTTAAACTAAAGAAGAGACTGCACAGAGCTAAGCAATGTTTGGTTTACCCATAGGAGTAAAGACAGGATTCGGCCCAAGAATACATTACTCCAGGTAGGAGGGAAGCCATTAAGATTCACACCGCATCCTGCCTCTCTTGCACGCAAACAACGAGCAGGCACAAGTATCAGCCAACTCCACAGTCGTGAGGAGGATGCATTTTGCTAGCACAGACGTCTCATTAACGATCAAAATTCCTCGCAGCAGCAGGTTAGCCAAGGCCTTAACGGCATGCTGCGCCGTTTCCCAAAGCACCTTCCTGGAAGCAAGGATGCCCTTGGCAAGTCCTTCTCAGAACTGCTGCCCCCTCCAACAGCACCAACACAGGTAGGTCTGCATGCAGCCATTCAATTCAGGAGCACCGTGGCGGTAATTATTGTTGCACTTCTGAGCTTGGTGTTTTTCCATGTCTTGTTCCCTTGAAGGGCTTTCTCAGAGAGGAACACTGAGTACGGTTAATCTGAATTAACTGTTAAAATGGATTAGTTAAAAATGCATTAAATCTCTATGTATGTATTCTCCTTCAGAATTAACTTGGCCTTTATGAGACTTATCTTACTTTAATTCTGAACAAGAACATCTACACAGGGATTTAATGCAATTTAATCAAGCCACTTTAAATTCAGATTGTTTAGCTAGTTGGATTTCTTTCTTTCCACATGCCTGTGTAGACTGACCCATGATGCAACAAGTCTGAGGGACGGCTGGCAGAGGGTAGGAATCTGTACAGTGTTGCACCTGTTTTCCTGAAAGACCATGTCTGCTTCCTATTTTCATGTGCATATATTCACGCAGAGAGCCTGGCAAAGCATCTTCATGTCCTTACAATTTTGAAAGAAACTTGCTTCTGAAAACAGCCAGCATCCTTTCCATCATAACCACACAAAGATGCCCAGCAATGGCCCTTACGAAGTCTATGTGGTTCTACCAGGGTTAACACAAGCAGCTCCTCCATGAAAAATTCAGACACCCGGATGGAAGGAGGCAGCTCTATAATTTTTTGTAAATTCCCTCCTAGGAGCTGAGTCATGGGGAGACACAAACACTGTTTCTTATAACACCTTCTATTCAGTGAGCTGTCATTAACAACAGGGCCTGCCACGAGGTCGTTGCTATCTACCAGGTACTCCAGCAAACCAAAAACGGATCTCTCCCTGGAGTTACAGGAGACCAGTTAGTCCCACTTGATTGTCTGGTTTTGGTGATGCTGAAATGCAGATCCTTTAAGCTTAAGAGGAACTACCGTGTTTCTCTAACTTTTCTGTCCCAGAAAGGAGGAGAAATGAGCTGTGAACACAAAACCTCGCTGTCTCTCTTACTGCTTTCCCTCTTTCCCCATGTATTTATACCAATATATTTAAGCCTTCTTCCTCTCTATTAGGTACATTTCTCTTCAGAAGTCACATATTTCACTGTTCATCTCCTAAGGGCAGCCAGAATATCACATGAAAGGGAGTTGTCATTTCCCTGCTGTTCCTTTGGGGTTCATATCATAATTCAGAAACGCCCAGACCCAGATTTGCAAGTTTCTCCTGCACACTGTCTTTTCTAAAGACATTTGAAATAAAGTGCTCAATACCAGCAGACACAGTACATATGAGAAAAAACATTTTTTGTTACTGGGTTTGAGATGGAGGAAGAGAGGCTAGTGAGAGTCAAGAGAATGCTGCATGAGGTTAGAAACAAGTGAGGTGTAGCCTGTGTCACTGCCTTCTCACACCATAGCCATGTGCTTTTAGACTGTATGAGGAGAGGGAAGACGGCATCTTTTACATCACACACAACCGGTCACTGTCATCTGAAAAATATTGGTTTATCATGACAACCTGGACAAGTGTCACCAGAGCTCTCTATCAGAGGTAATTAAGATTCATATGCAGAAGGGCTCGTTCTGGATTTGATGCCATTCCCAAGCCATGGAATTGATGACTTTCCTTCTCTGTCTCTCCATACAGTCAGGCACCAATTCTCCAATGTATTTACAGCACTGTTCTGTCCCTCTGCCTGCATTCATCCTTGTCTCTTTGGCTTCATCATCTTGTTATTATCAAGCTCTGTACCCTAGAGGGTATCTTCAATGGATTGTCTTTTCTCTGCCTTAGGTAGAGAGCAGTTAAAAAAATTTCCATCATTGTATTTTCAGGTTTTCCTTCTTTCTGTTCTAATAATCAAGGCATTTTGTCAGGCCTTTGCTACTCCCCTTCTCAAGGCCTACAGACTCAACTCTGCAAAGGGTATCCATCCTTTGTGGTATCCATCCTCTTTCTTCCTCTTTCTTCCGAGCACATTGTAACACTGGTCTCCAGCTTCACATGCCTCACACCTTCACCTGCCTCACACCTTCACCTATGCACTCTAGCCTCTTGCTTCATCTCCCACCAGCCATCTCCTCCACGTTGTCACCGACACCAGCTTTGCTGCCAGGTCTTCAGCTTCTTGTGATGATATTTTTAACATGCTCATTAGTACAGGCCCTTACAAAAACACCCTCTCTACACCTGTCCTACCAGGTTTATCTACCAGTCCTCCTCATTCTGCTCTTCTCCGCAGGGAGTTCCCATACACCCAGCCCTTTAATGATGGCTGGGGCAGCCAGCAGCCACACAATTTATAGTGTTTTCATTGCAATTACTTTCACAGCTTTGAATTACTTTGCTCCTCTTTGCCCTCCTTCCCTTCTCTTAGGCTACACAGTTTTATATATGTGTTTGTATAGCACCAACCAAGCACCACTACTCCTGAGTCCCAGTTGCTCCTTCTGAAATGCAGACACTAAATGACAGTATCTTGGGTCACTAGAAATACCCTGGATGTTAAGCTAGGTGTTGCTTTGTCTGTCACGCACACACACATTAGGTGGTCATGTAGAGCCTCAGTGAAAGGCACTATCGAAGATATAGTTAGCGAATTGCCCTTTTGCTTATATCTTGTTGCAGTAAGAATATCTGTCATTCTCTTAGTGGTTTGCTGCTTGGAGGGTGATTTTAATTAAAATGTAAAATGTCAGACATTAGTAAGAAGGAGGATAACCCTGTGGGGAGTGAGGATGAATCAAATTTATTAGTCACTGAGCAGCAGGCTGGTAGCCCTTCACTTGGAGAAGTTTTAAAAGGCAGTTAATGCAAAATACAGAATCCATCTAATCTTCCCCTATTCTAACTAACCTTCTGAACAACAATATCACAAGTTTCCACCAAGTCCAGAAATTAAAGACAAATCTGTTATAGAGATTAACACAACCTCATTTTATGTGTGCAGGACACACAAAAAGTAAGTTTCATTTATGGACTGTAAAGGAAAATGTCTCTCTTAGGTGTATTTCTCCCTATTACCAAGAAACATCTGCATTTGCACTGTATGCAGTGTGTAACAGGCCTGTAAGAGTCACTGGCGTTTGGTAGCAAACACGAAAACCAAACCTTGGGACTACTTTTTTGGGAATTGTTTCCAAGAGCAGAATTTGCTAGTCCACGCTTCTCAGGAGCAAGGATGACTATAGACCCCCCAAGACAGGAGCAGAGAAGATCAGGATTGCAGCACATAAAAGCTCCACCTGTCCTCCTACTGACATGATATTCTCTGCAGTTCTGCTTTATGCTGTTGCTGAATCCACCGGATTGTTCTGTCTGTCTTCCTTATCCACAAATAGCATCTTTGTTATTTCATAATGTTCCCTTTTTAAAAAAAAACAATCCTGGTCTACTTTTTACAGCATCAAGCTAACAAACACTCACTATTTGTTCTCAAGTTTCAAACTTAATAGATTCAAAGGAAGAGTAAAACAATATCCCAGCTATCCCACAGATATATTGCCTTGTGACTTATTCCCCATACAGATTACTGAGAAGCTTATGAGGACATTGGGAGCCCTCTACCTTATGCCAGCAGCTAAATGCACGTAATGACACAGAGCTAACCATGCCTTGCAAAAGAGGGGTAGTGGGTGGGTGTCTCCAGCTGGATTTTCAGCTCCTTTACAAATGGATGGTGGCATTTGCTCCAAGTGCCACTACATGTGGCAGAAGCCACAGATTTTGATTGATAATCATGTTCCTGGGCTTATTTCCAGCCCCTGCAAACTGTTTAGTCATAGGGCAGGGCACAAGCACTCCTCCCTGGTCATTCATGGTCCACACACTTGGGCTGTGCCCTCCTGGTGGGCTGGTCTTCAGTTGTACCACCTTCATGCTAGGGCTAGGCTGCCTTGTGCAAAGCAGGTAAATCCTGTCCTTGAGAGGGTATCAGGTGCTACAGGAGAAATCAAGCCAGCAATCTCAACAGAGAAATGAAATGGGGGATAATTTTCGCACCGTCACTTCATAATGCAGTGATTTTTTATTTTTTTTTTTAAACTTATGATGGGGTGTAAATCTTGGTAAAGGTTTTGAACAGCTTTTAGCTAAGAGTCCTTAAAATTAAACAGTTTCATTCAACTTGAAATCTAACTCTATATGGCAGAAAAGACAGGCAGCATTTGGGAGGTGGGGGGGGGAGAAAAAAAGAATAGAGCAACAATATAGAGCTTACAAATTACAACCAAGTGGAGCTGTCAATAAGATCTTGCTCACCATATTGTCACAGAATTTTCCTTCTGTGTCACGTTGGTCATTACTGTAACACTACATGAGAAATCACTCCATCTGTTAAAAAAGAAAAGAAAAGCAGCTGCTATCCTCCTGCAAAGATGGAATTAACAAACACTCAGTAACTGTATTCCTTTCAACTTTTGCAGTCACAGTTTTAGTCCCACTTTATTTGTGCCACGCAAGCCACCAAGCAGTTCTACTGCCATAGTAATAAGGGCCTCAAAAAGCTTATTAACTAACTCAAAAGATGCTACCTATGGAAATTGCAGCAACCGTGACAGTTTTAGTTCGTGCACTGATGCACTCAGGGTTTCTCTGGTGGCAGGGTAGGAGATGTTAAAATTTCAGGGAGGGGAGCACTAATCCAGTAGAATAGGAAGAATCTTCATAGAGGTTCAAGATTATTTTGCTGACTTAGCTTGGCAGTTGAACCAGGTGAGTCCCATTAACATCCAGCCACAGAAAATAAAAGCATTTGAATGCGTGAAGCAGAGGAGCCTGGAGCACAAGCAGCAGGCTTCCAGCAGAGGCACTCAGGCTCAGGAGGAAGCCTGGGCTAGGATTTTATGACTTACCATTAACACTGAACAACACATGGAGCTCCTGGGAACAGGTTTGTTCAAGATCACAGCCAGGCTGTATGTACTAAGAAAAGGGTTGGGTGGGAACACACCTATGCACCATACTTTTCTGTACCTAAATTAGGCTGGAGAGTAGCCTGTAGCTCCTGCAATTCAGAGGACATTGAGCCAAGATCAGGGAGAGCCCAAATCAAACACCTAATGGAGTCCAAATCCTAAAACAGTCATGTTTCTCCTATAAAGAGTGAGATCACTAAACACCACTCACCAAAAAGAACCAGTAGCAAAACCAGATACGATAACCAGTGTGTATAAAAGGCTATTGAAGAACCAATGTGATCAGGCAGGACTGTCCTGGAGACAGCACATTGCAGTTAGATGGAGCCAGCTGCTAAATAGTGGCCTAGGCAAGTTCCAGCCTGCCCAGGGGACACCCCTTCTACTCCATGTTTGCGTGTGTGTCCTTGGCCCCCCCTCCATCCCCTCAGGCTTGGCTCTGGGATCCTGCTGATGGCTGCCTTCATGCTGGCAGGTCCCTGCGCCAGCTTGAGCCATGACCAACCATGGTCAAGAGCCATGGAGCCACAGGAAGCTGTTCGGACATGTATCGCCATACTTATGTCACCCTTCTTACACTCTTCACCAAGCATATGCTGTTGGCCAGGGATGGGGATAGGAGCCTCATTAGAGGCATGATGTTACACTGAGTATAGCTGCTATCACGCAAAGGTGCTTTGTTTTTTTCCCACCAGTTCAGACTTCTTTTCCTGGCAGGTTGCTTCAACAAGGTTTTAGCCGCATCTAGGCTAGAGGAGAAAATACGAGAGGCAAAAGCAATTCCAGCTGTTTGAACAGAAACCCCCTGAACAAAAAGAGGGTTCACTCTAGGGGCATTCCTGATCCATTTGCTATCCTGTAGGACTATTCAGTTCACTGGGGGGTGATTTGCAGCTATCTGTGGCAGAAGGAAAATGCCAGTAGGCACCATCATTCCAACAATCTGCAAGATGGTGCTATCATTTTCTGGAAAGAATTAATTTCGTTATAAGTGTGTGAGTTGTATCTGTTCATCTGGTCTGTTAATTCATCCAAAGGCTTCACCATCCTAATAAGCTCAATGGTTACTGTAGCTGGTAGGATACCTCAAAGTAATCATTAAAGGTACTCCATTGATTGAATATTATTTACATTACAACAATACAAAGACCCAGGTGAGATCAGAGTTACATTTTCTAGCACAAGGATGTAATAAAAATCTAGTTCCAAAGAATTTTTATGGAGAAGGCAAGTAATGGGTGGAAGGGAAATTGAGATTTGAAGTGCTGCTGCAGGAGGGTAGCAAAGAAAGGAATAGAATTACATGTTTTAAGTCCCACTAATACATTTATAAACAGGACTTTCATGTTAGTATCAATGTCAGATATTCAAATAAATTGTACCCACTGAAGTACCCACTAAAACTGGTCAGAAACTTTTCAGAGAGCTTGAATCAAATGTCACCAGGAGGAAGAAGTAAGATTTTTTTTTCATAAGAACCCATCACATTCCAGCAGAAACAAAAAAGCGAAGCAAACAAACAAACAAGAAAACCCCTTCCTAGGAAAGTTTCTTCCAAACCAGCGTGAATCTTCTAGCCAAGCCTAGAGAAAGCCCTAACAGGATAAAGCCCACTCTGAGCTGATTCAGAGCACAGACTGGCCCAAGGTTTCCCCCATTTTGGAGCACCTCATCATGGCGGGTGAAGTCCTTCTGATTTTCCCTGCACCCTTTTGCAAGTGAATGCAGCTGGGCTCATAGAGGAAATCGGGTCTCCTGTCCATGTTCTGAAGGGGACAAGCAGACGCTTTCAACAGGGGCTTCCCCACCAAACGGGTTCCCCTATAGGGTTTATCTGAAGGGCTCTGGAGTCTCAAAATCAGCAGTGGAGTCAGGTATCCTGCCTACTTCTGCTACCTACGTGCATGGGACAGACCCGCTGGCTCAGCGCACATAATGAGTTTTAAACACAACAAAATATGCTGTAAGGGCTGGCTGACTTTCCAGCCCTGTTGTTTTGACCAGGGACAGGCCACGGGGTTTGGATCCACGCAGGCATTTTAAATACCACAAAGTTTGTTGTTACCATTTATGTAGCTTTGGTTCAAGCCATCCCCTGTTTTGACAAGAAAGGAAACTCTGTCGTTTGGAGGCAACGTGACATGAAGGCATTCAATGCATCTGCCAGTCTGCCATCATGCAGTTTTTCAGCATAAAGGGTCAGCAAAACCACTGCACCACACGTGAACTTTTACATAGCCGTATTTGTTGTGTAAATGAAAAACTGTTTTACACAGCATGCCTGACCAAGAGCTTGGCACCACTGCAAGAACTAGTCTATGTAGCAAACTGGATTTTATCACAGGCTGAAAGACTCTTAAAGTCCTTGAATACAAAGAGCTCCATTTAGAAATAAATTGCAGTGTGTAAATATAATCCACAATCAAGGCTCTCAGAGTCACAAAATAGCATGACTATATCTCTGATTACTAATTTAATCAGGCACCACAAGCACTTAAGTGAAGAACCCCAACCAGACAAAGGGAGCTCCTTACAGCTGTTTTTAGCAGGGTGTATTTTGCAATAGACATGTGAGCACAGATCCCAGTTTGTAAGGGATCCCATGTCTGAGGGGCAACTTTTAGTAGAACAAAGTGAGATTGCACTGATGTGAATTGCAAGAATTTGCAGAGACCTAATCCTGCACTACTAAACCACGTACTCACCATGTTAGGAGAAAACACAAGTCTTTGCACCATTCACACTGACTCCCCTTTAGTCAGGATGCATCAGAAGCTAGAGCTAGCTTGAATGGCTGAAAAAAAAAGATACTTGTATTGGAAAGATCCACCATTATTTCTCATGCAGAAATAGATAAATGAGTCAAATCAAAACCAGGCAGGTGTCTGCTACAGATGCAAGTTTCATCCCAGACTAAGCAAAAGTCCCAAGTAACCTATACTCTGCAAAACATCTGGAGAGCAAGACCTGGTGGAACCTTTCTGAGCTGAGAGCTCCTTACAAGCTCCAGAGGCATGAGGACCACCACTGCCCAGCCCAGGGCAGCAGCATGTCCCATGCAGCACCTAGAAAATCCTCCCAATCTCCTTTCCCTCTGGGGTCCTGAGCAGTGTCTGGGGGAAAGGGAGATCTAATGGCACTTTATTTTTTTTAAATTGCCAAAGAGCACACAGATCTCTCCAGCTATGTGTTAGGCATCCTAAATATATTTGTGGATCAGGGTGCCAGAGAATAAAACGCTGTGCGTACACAAGCAGCCTTTGGTTTTTAGCCCACTTCTCTTTCTCCCTCATTCACCTTGTTCTGCCCACTTTCACTGAAACTCTTTGGAGCGATTCAGCTACCACCAAGGCACCTTCTTCACAGTGCTGTGCCACAGACTGCCAATCCCATACAGACATCTTGGACTTAGCAGGGCAGCCAAAAATGATGCAACCTTTACATACCTATTGATAAGTCCAATGACCATCCTGCTGTTGCTTACAGACATGAATTATGTGCATCAGCTTAATTTTCTGACAATATCTCAAAGTGACATAAAAATATCTATTATGAGACATACCTTCTCCCCCTCTCCCACCCTTCTCTCTGCTCAGTCCTAAAGGAAGCAACGGGTGAAAAAAATTTACAATGCCACAGAACATGAAATCTCTGCTTAGTTGGATGTATTAATAGCTCAACCCATTTTCTGATGCAATTGCATTAATTGTTCCTGTCCCAACTGGCTTTCTAGAAGCAAAAGGAAGGTTCATTTAAATATTAAACATGGAAAGTGTTGGGGTTTTTGTTACGGCTTTGTGGGCAGATGTGAAGCAGAGTGCTAAATATCAGCACTCTGCCTAGTTGAAGGCTGTTGTGTTAGCAGGAATCCTCACCTATTCGTACAAACTAGCATGTACCAGATGGCTCCATGGGAGTCAGGAGGCTTGAAATGGAGCAATCATTCAGTCTGCAGATGGAATATACAGTACGTTCCCAGTTAAGTAAGGGGCTCATTTATTCAGATAGATTCTGCATATATGGAGTGTGTCTCAGAGGACAAGCCAGTTTCTGTCTCCAGATTTCTAGCAAATTTCTAAGCTAGGACCATCCTCTATCATGCTTCTGCTACCGGAGTCCAGCAAAAGGCCCCCTCACTAATAAGGTAGAATTTTGCTCAAGCTTTTGCTGAAGCAATACACCAAACACAACATTGCAATTTTGGGGTTTTTTT
>VZTL01038864.1:0-14115 GCA_013400535.1 Scopus umbretta
ATTAGCCAAGATATGTCAGGATCTGAATGACTACACAAAAGGCTGGGATTTTCAGGACTCCCGAGGAGAGGCAGGTGCTCAACATTAACTATTTCAAATACTTCACTTGTTTGAAGATGCCAGCCAAAGACATTAAACCCAATGTGCCCCCAATTAATTTTAAATCATATTCTGTTGGAAGGAGTATTAATTACAAAAACTTTTGCCAGTTTTCTGCCTAAAAATTAATCACATTTGATTCTATTCCCCTGAAGGAAAAGTAGGAATAAAGTAACTCTATCATTACAAAGGTGCACAAGGAGTCGACGTAAGTGTTCTCAAATAAAATAAAACCTGTGGGTAAACAACTGACTCAGTGGATGAGTCTTCCTACTCCTCCCATCACATTTGAAGTTTGCCTAAGGAAAAGCTTTAATTGGAGCTTGCATTCTCAAACTGGGAAGCAACTGCCAAAACAGTTAGTGCTAGAAATTAAAATTTTTTTGAAAATTTCAAAAGTACCTTATATAAATGATCTAAGGCCAGGGAAGCTGTTAAATTTAAGGTAGGACCTAAGTAATACATAAGAGTTAGGTAATTTATGTTATTCTTCTAGTTGGTAGTACACTGTACTTGTGTAATACGACAGGATGGAAGTGAGAATAATATACCCAATACCAACTTTGTGGAAGTTTTACAGTGAAAGTGTAGCTGGTTCTATAGACCCATCCTATTTCCTCACTATAGAAACAAAGCAATGGTTAGCAGAGCAATTGCTTAAATCTATACACTGTATTTCCAGAGGCATGAATCTTTCAGAATTCAAGCCAAGTCTAAGCATAGTAGCTCTTCTGTTTCAGGTTTCTGATACACTGAACTTGAACTAAAAAGCTTCAGAAATGTCAAATATAATGTTCACAGCTGTTCTTTTATTAGAGTCTCAGATTTTGTGCTGAGAAATTTATGAATTTAAGTTCAAACTTCATTATACTTTTCATTAATTGTCCAGCTGATCAGCAGCATTAGGAAACCTTGGAACCATAAGAGTACACCGAATTGAGTATAAGCATAGGATAGCCAAGAATTTCATTTTAGGATCATATATAGTGATATGATTAAATTCAGAAAGATCAAATTAGGCTGTCCATCTTCCAGAATTATGGCTAGAGACCAAGCTGAGTAAGAAAATTAATGACAAGTGAGATGACAACAGGGAGATGTAGCTCAAAATCTACTGCAAAGGTAACTGAAGTCATAGTTAAAACCCCTGGACTGAATTTTCCTCTCAGAAATTTAAATATGAACTTTTTAAATGTTTCTGCTTCTTCAGGCCTGAAATTTCTTGCAGTCACTGACCATCAGTGTGGTACATATAGTAAATTAGAGAGCCAGAGCAGCAATTCAGATATAAAATGCATAGAGTTTCAAAAGAGCTTTTGTGCTCAAACACAGATTTTAAAACTTTTGTAGTCAAAACTAGAAAAATAGCAAATAGCTTATAACTAGATAACAGATTGCAATACTCAGAGGTCACACTGTCTTGCAAGTGAATTGCTTAAGTAAATGAATGTTGTCACCTGTAAGGGCTCTGCCTCTCAAGAGTGACGTTAAAATCTTAATGTTAAGTGTGTAACTGCTAAGTGTGTAAAACAAACAACCTCAGCAGAAGGCATTAGGTAGTGGATGTCTGCCCTAATTAACTACATGACTTGCACACTTTCCTCCCCTCAGAAGCGATGGGAGCTTTTCCATGAGCAGCTTCCAGGTCGGGTAGCGCAAGCAGCCAAATTAATCATCTCTTCATCTAAACCTGGCAATTGATTATGATTCCTCTTTTACAGCTGGTTTTAATTAGTTTTTGCTTTCAAAGTTGGTGCACAGCATAGCACTCAATACCACTGAAACCCAAAGAAGCAATGAAGACTTAACCCCCTAAATGCAGCAGCTGGCAAATCTCTTGCCAACGGAACAAAAATTTAGTAGGTCATTGTACATGCCAGTTGCAAATACGTCTTTTCTAAATGTACTTTTTGGAAGCACACCTATATACTAACAAAATCATGAGATAATTTAGACTTAACAACTCCTCTTTGCATAATAGTAGCTTTTGGGAATAGTCCTACTCCAGATTCTAGATTAAAAACAGTTTCAGTATAACTTTTGACACAAGGCTATCTGGCTTCAGAGAACCATAATTTAGGATTGAGCAAACCTGTAAAAGAATTTGTTAGAGCTTAAATTCACAAGAGATGGATACTGAAGACTGAGCTTGAGGTCTGTAAAGATTAAAGCTTTACATCTTTGATTTTTATAACCTTGCCTTTTAATTCATTATGTAACTAAAAGAAAATGATACTTTACATCTCTGAACAGACCTCAAGGCTAAAGACATGCCTTACTTCCCTTGGAAGTGAGCTTTGCTATGCACTACTATCTGTAAGATGATGAAAAAAGTAGTAATTGGTTTATGCAAGATGTACTTTTTCCCCTCTCCTCTTTTTCGTACACTCTTGCAATTCCAAAGACAAATCAGAAGGATCATATTAGTCTACGAAGATTACATTTTGGAACAAGTCAGTGGCAGATAAATTATTGTCTGATTACCTACCTAAACTGCAAATAGTGTGTGTGTATATATACAGCTATAATGCTTTATGGCTGAATAACAGGTTTCCACTAGATTTAAGGTTATAGGAGTCTTCTGCGTCAAAATGTAATTAAGAGAATCAAGAGTTCTCTAGATAGAGAATAAGCAAGGGTCAAGTATTGATTATGTACAAATACTTAGCAGAATGGATTAATTCATAACTAAGAAAGTAGGTTATGATTTCAAAAATTACCAGTTACACTGATAGGAGTGTAGCTTTTTCTAAGAGAGAGTGAAGAGACTGATAAAATGCTGAAAACTACAGAAAATTTTACGAGAGATTAGAAATCTGGTAATATCCAAAAGGTCCTTTATTCAAAAAGGCTTTATGGAAACCTTTGGGAAGGAGAAGCTTTTATAAAGTTAAGACTTGGGTAAAATACCCCAGCTGATCCACTATTGCCTTCTCTTGCAAGAATTACTATCCTGGGTATATGGGAACAACGAACATTCCAATATTTTATAGCATGCAAGTAATAGCATATAGCTATTAGCTATATATAGCTAATAGTATATATAAGCTAATAGTATAGCTTAGCAATGTAATTTTGCTTCTTATCCAAGTGAACAGCAATTCAAAGTCCTAAGTAAACACAAAGAAGTTGTTGAAGTTTTTCATTCCAGCGTGGTGAAACAAAATTTAACACCTTGGAAGAAGCTGCACTCAGCAAGGTGAAAGGTGCAGCCAGCCCCATTACATGCTGCAAGCATGAATAATTTAGTGCAAGCAATAAATAAACGTAGTGCAAGTAATAAATAAAGGTAAATTTACAGCAAGTAAACTGTCAAATACTTCAATACTCACTCTAAGGCTAATCACACTTTCAGGAAAATTTAAAGCAAAAAACCTATCAGCTTTCATGAGATGAAGTAAATGCCCCAAGACAATATAATACTACGCTTTAAAGGAGAAACTGCAGAGCCTGTCATCCTAGATGTTGGAGGAAGACTAATGTAGTGTTCTTCATTTCTTGTTTGGACAATATTTGTAGCAGCCATTTCCACCTCTGCAGAATCCCTCTCTACTGTAACAATAAACTGCTGGATGGAACAAGAACATTTTAAATCAGCCTGGTTCCAAAGGGTTTGACACAGACAAGCATCCTTTACTGGATGGCTAACTCTCTTTTACTTCCAGAAGAGAAGGAAAAAAACTCACTGGATAATGTTTTATACTGATCAGCTGAAACAAACATGCAAGCTAGACCTGTGGTGCCAGCCTAGATTACAATAAAACTATATCCTACTTGATTATCTGGGCCCATGAAATCTGAAATGGAACTTAGCTGTAATGCAAGTAGCTTACCTAGAGAAGTATCTGCTAATGAATAAGCAGTTTTCAAGCATTCTGTAAGAACATGATTAAGTCCCATTTTTTTGCTCTATGGGTTCCTGCCTTAATAGGAAAGAGTGAAGGGCTTATCTTTCCACAACTCTGGACAACCTGCAGATTTAACAAATTTAACTCAGAGGGTCTGATGTATGGAGAAATTTACTCGTACAAAAATCTGGTTCAACTTTGGTTTCGTAAAACTCTCTTCCACATCTGTTTGCTCTTCTAAGGAGTGAGCATGTATATTAGCATGCCAAAAACTTAAAAGTAAGCAAATATCTTTGACTGATAAGACATGGTTTGATTTCATATAAAAGCTTTAACTTCACAGCATGCAGTGATTTTCTGCTATGCCACAATGAACAACACATTACTCAGCTCACACAAAATACATATCACAGCTCACAAAAAACGACAGTGTACTTCTCAGGGAAGTTCCTATTCTACACATCTTGAATTTACAGAGAAGAAAGATCCTGTATGGAAGAGCTTTGACCTTCCATTGTTGAAGCCAGAATTCACTTAAAACATCATTAGAATATAAAAGTCAAAGGAAAAATTTCTAATACGTTTATATGGTATGTAATTATTTAATGTGAAAAACCACCACCTGCACTGTATTCTGATTTCCCGCAAGTCATTTAATGAAGTCTAAATGATACAGCAATGAAGGTATAGCTTAAAAAGGCACAATTCCAGAAAAAATATTATCTTTGCAATCAGTCATTCAATCAGAAAGGAGTCACTACAGTGACACAGAACCTGATGCTATTATGGTTTAAACTCATCCAGTCTGAAGTGGTAATGTAAATCATTTCACTGAGGAGCTACAGGAACCTTTTACTAATATTGTTGGAGAAGCAGGCAGGCAGGAGCAGGAAAGAGAAATGACCAAGTCCGTCACTTGCAGCACAGGTTTATGCTGGCTTAAGTTGTTCACAGAATCACAGCACTAGCACCTTTACACCTCCCTCGCCTCAGCTACTGACTATAACCTCAGCTGGCAGACCAGCAAGGAAACCGAGTCTGCAAGTTCCATGAAAACAAGCAGCAAGCTGGAAGAGAAAGCACCTGCCATTGCTGGGGAAAACCAGCTCTAGAGCTGTACAAGAGTACATCCCAAACATGCTAGAGAGAAATCTTATAAGCCATCATAAAAGAAATACACGGGAAACAGATTAATGAATTTTGTGGCTCATGCAAGTAATGCTGCTTTGTATCTATAGGTGTCAGCATTTAAAAGCATCCAAAAAAACCCAGAAGAAAAACAATCCTTTGGACAGATGAAGCATCTTGGCCACAGGCCAGAGAATATGAACACAATCTTTGAATTGCTTTTATCAAACATTTCTTCTGAAATTAATAAAAGGATATACATTAAAAATGCAGGTTAAAAGCTGGTTAGGATAGTGAAGCTAAGGAGTGTTTCAAGAACATGTACGAGAATCAAGGAGCTACACAGAAGGAAAAGTGTAACTAAAAGTGATGTGGAAACTACTAAAAGTCAAATGGAATAGAAATGGTACTGGTTCTACTAATCCACTTTGCTGTATTTTCACAGCAGAGGCACAAACACTACCTGCAATGTGAAGGTCCAAAGCATGCTGAATTTCACTGTAATCTGGGGAAAGCACAGCTGCTTCAGTGTCTAGTGTAGATCATATACTCTGCAGCAAAATAATGGCACATTTGATGCTTTCTTCATTATTGTATCTGTTTCTATAGCATTTAAACTGCAGTAAGACTTCAGGTGACAATTCTTTTGTATGACCTAGCAGGCTACATTTTTGAAATCAACATGAACAGAAACAAGATTTAACAGCATTTGCATCAACGGGCTGTCTATACAGAATTTTGTTAAGAACTACTTCCCTCTGAAGTTATCAAACACTGAGTAGCACAGAACTACACAGGCAGAACAGTGTCTTTCCCCTGTTCAACCTTGAATAATAAAACAGAATGAAATAAAGTCCAAAGGCAAAGCACAAACCTGTCATAAAAACCAGTTCATTTAAATAGTATCCAACACACAACAAACACCAAGATATTAAAATATGCTACAACTGTAACTAAACAGCATGAATGCAAACCTCATGAACAGAAGATATGCAGAAATATGTTAATGATAAAATACAAAGAAGTCTTCAGATGAGATTGAAATAAAGTGGTACTTGCATTCTAATTTTAGATTACTCATAAGAAATTAAGAAAGGTAAGGTCCAGTTCAGGAGTGAGCCTTTCTGACTGATTCCTATATCAGTCAATAGGGATCTGTCCCACTATTTCCTGTACAGACTCTGGTTTCCTAACTGAGTTCCCTATTTCGGGCACTTCAGGTCAGACAATAGGAATGGTTTTTCACCATATTACCAGTTAAAATGTCTTGTCTGTAACCATTCTTAACCATACCGCTTTTTTCATAATCCCTTTGTATGTAAAGCCATGCCTATCAGAAAGGTCAAAACCAGTAATTGCCTACCTTAATACTTTATTATAGTATCAAAAAAATGTTGAGCTTTGCACTTGGAGAAAGACAGTGACATCCAGTGGTTCATTACTTAGTCAGTTATGTGTTTTAAAATAGTTATTTTCAGAAATATCTCCTAAGTCCTATTACTCATCTAAATATGATCACTTAAACCAAATCCAGATCCCAGCTGCTCAAATCAGCACACTCCTAATTTCAAACAGATCCTGAGACATTACAAAGACATTCTGAACACCACAGGAAAAAAAAGTAGGCTTATTGCAATCTTATTATTGCTATTCTTTGATATGATCAGTGTGAAAAAAATCTGCTCTTAAAATAAAGAGCATTTGACTTCAAATGCCTAATAAAAGATAGCTATGTTCTCATTGCTATGAACAAGAACAAATGTTTATTTAATGAACACAGGCGTAAAAGTTTCTGCTAATTTGTAGTTTAAGTTTTATATGTGTATATATTATAGGAATACTATATATGAATATATTAATTGTTGTTAAAGGAAAAGACCAAATAACCAAAAGCTTTTCACTGTGCTGCTTAATTATACTCAAAAAAGCAACTTCAGTGCTTTATTTTGACCATGTAAGAAAGGGTACAATACCTCTGTCACAAGACTCTGACCGTGTTAGTAAGATTTACTGAGATCATCAAAAAGTTTAACAAGTAGCTTCAAAATATATAAATACGTGTTTTATGAATCTGTAACTACCAGAGATGAAAATACAAGAAGAGCAATAAAACCTCAAGGAAATAATGTTGAAATCAACCTTTTGATAGTACTATTTCCCAGATATGCAAAGTACACTGTCTTGATAAGGAGTAGAGGAGAACCCAGGTAAACCCCTAAATTTAAACTTCAATCAGTCTTTTTTTTCCTATTGCATTCATTTACATTTTAACTTCTCTTTCACCTTACTCTTCATTAGTGAGAATCTTTCAAGTAGACCTACTGCTTCCCTTCACACTGAACTAATTAGCAGAAAATAGCACCCCAGTAATTTGTGTTAAGTAGGTATGTCTTCAGACATCCTATAATGGGGCAGACTCAGTCCACCAAAAATCAGTCTTGATGCTGAACAATATAACCATTTTGCTGCTTTCCTAATTCTGTTAATCCCTAGGAGGAAGCCAATATATTTTAAGAAAAGAGTGTTTCAGTGCTCAGAACCGTTTGCATTTCTACTTTGACTGAAAGAAGCATTTATGCGTCATTGCTGCTGATACATTCTGTGGCAATTTGTGGCTGCTATTTTCTAGTAAACATTGCCCAAGTTAAGACTTAGGAAAGAAAATATATGTAACTTGATATTTTTAGTATGACATCACAATTGGTATAGAGTGATACTGGTTTTCTGAAGAGGCACATCTGAACCTAAAAAAACCCCAAGATGAATACACCTAAGTCTGAATTGACTACCTAGGCTAAGTTTGGCCTAAGGTAGGACTTTGTAAAAGCTAACACACTGCTTCACACTAAATGACGTAGTAAGTTTCATGGTCGGAAAAGGTTTGTTTACCACACATTTCCGGCCCTTCAGTAACATAATTTGTCTGTGGAAAAAGATTAAGTGTATTATTAAAGACACTATAATCATAAACACAAAGCGGCAAATGTGGTTACAGGCCATTTTCACTGAGGCATTTTGTGAGATCTTGCACTCAAGATTAAACTTACAAAACTAAATGGTTCTATATTTTAAGATACAGCATGAATATTTAACAATGAAATAAAAGTTAATTATGTTTAGAATTTTAAAATTAAAACTAGGATCTAAGCTGTTGACCTGCCAGTAAAGCTGTTAATTAGTATAATTACGTAGCAAATGAAGTTGGGACTAAAAGTGTCAGAATATTTTACCAGGCTAGGCAAATATGCCAAGTACATAGTCAAGTGATTAGACCCTTCTGTTTCATCTTTCAAAATTGTCCCATTTTACTCATTATTGTCACTTCTTTGCTTTAATTTCTTATTTTGTTTTCAAAAGTAGGTATAGGGGGAAAAACATTACACGGGGCGGGGGTATCACAAAAAGTTCCTTTTTTTTTTTTTAAGCAAACCTTTTCTAGAAGTTTAGAAAATATATCTGCTTACTGGCAAGACTTCAACAGGTCAAGTCATTTTCAGCCTGCCAGTCCCAGAATGAAGCTGTTCAGTTGCTGTAGCCAATGATGCACTTGTAAACTGGTAGGCAAGCAGGCAGCTGAAAATAAAATCAGTTTGTGCTTAAAATATCCACCCACCCCCCCAAAGCAACAATCTTTCAGTCTGCTAATTCTCCACATGAGCAGGCAGATACCAGATACTGTCAACTTAGTTAACTTTTAAAGCATCAATTTCTGTCTGTTCATGTGGTCTCATGTCCTGTGATACATCTCTACAATCAGAAGAGGGTGACTTAATCCCAAACAGCATCACATAGGTTTTCTTAAGAATAAGCAAGCATCCACTAGTTTTACCTAATAAAGTTCCTTTTACAGTCCTGATCCCAACTGAGTATTCTACTGTTTAAACTTTTAGTTAGTTGTAAAGCAATAAACCTCAATCAACAAAAAAATGACTAATTATGTGTCATGCATTCCCATGCAAGATTGCTACAAATTATCCATGTCATATGTAGTTTATAGCACCAGTTTTATGCATAACATGTGAATACATTCATAGCTTAATTTAGACCCTCTAAGGAATAATCTTAGCTTGAACATTTCATAACTACTTGGTAGACAACAAATTGGTGAAATATAGGTTAACAAGAAATCTGACGTGATCATACCACCCAAAAGTCTGAAACATTGTGTAAGAACAGCTAATATAGGAAAAAGTTGATAGTTTAATGTATTTCACATAAACAAACATTACATATTGTTAACAGTAAATGCAAAAAAAAATCCTTTGGTTTTCATATTAACTTGCACAGAACACCTGAAGTGCCATATCTTTGGTGAAAGTGAAGATGTTTTATAGTAGGCCTGAAATGAGGTCTAGGTAAAAGCTAAACTAACGACCTCCAGCTTGCAAAGCTGATTAAACTTTTTACTCTATTCGGTCAGAAATACACAGTAAGAGTGCTAAAATTATTGTCCAGAATGTAGCTGATGATCCATATAAAATTAGATTTAATCACAATTAAAGATAATTACACTTGTCCAGCTGTTTATTGAAAACATTGCAGTCACGTAAACTAATTTGAAACATAGCGTCTGTCAAAGTGAAGCTATATTACTTTATTAACTAACATTTTCTCATGAATATGTAATAGCTGCTACCCGCTCCTCATAGGACTGGTCTTTGGCTCCCACAAAGGCACCTTCTGCATGGCAGCGGAGGAGTGCTGTCCCACTTGCACGGAGCCTGCGAGCTGGAGAAGGAAGAGCAACCAAGCGACATACCCGCAAGGTGGTGCTGGTGATTTACGGCAGCCGGGGAGCAAGCCAGGAGGGCCTCCATCTCCCGACTCCCTTGCTCGCTGATTTTGCAGGAATGAGAACCTGGGTTGCAAAAACTACGAGGAGAGGATACCACCGAGTACATTAACTACCATGATAGGAGGGATGATAAAAAGGGGAGTTTTAAGGATTAAGGAAGTTCTTCCAGTTTCCTGCATTAAGGAAGTTCTGTTGTTAGTGAGTATATTGAAAAACCATAAATTATAATAATTTATAAGTTGTTTTGGAGAACAGCAAACAGTATTGTTTGGGTTAGTTAATAGTTGTGCAATTAGAAGTGTTAACGATGATGTCTATATATGTATTTCTATACCACAACATGTGGCTTTTAAATACTTGTTTGATGCTCTTACCAAAATGCTTTCCTATTGAAGAATAGTGTTTAAATACTGAATTAACTATATATCAGTGCAAGAGGTTGAATGAAAACTGGTGTCAACTAATTAAATTCATAATGTATTGGAAAAAAGCAGTGGGGGTTCTGAACTGCTATTACATTACAAATTAATAATAATGGGTATCTGAATTTATACTGGATGTGAGGTTAAAGTCTAGGTACTAATTAAAGAAGGAAAAGTTCATTTGAGTTACAGTACAGTCCTGGTTCTATTACATGCTGATTTAGTAAACTTATTATGAGATTGACTGATCTCTCGAGCTACCAAGTATAAACAAAACAAAAAAAAAAATACAACCCCCTGAAGTTAATCTCATAAAACTTCTGTCATTATCTTGTTGGTTTTGGCAAAATCTTGCAATTGTGACTTTAACAGTGGGTATTTGGAAAACCTGAAAGACACATCCAATTTGATCAGATATTTCAAAATAAATTAAAAAAAAGGATGAAAATGAGGAAAAAGGAAAGTATAGTCTACAAGATGCTAGTCGAGTCACAATGTAAATTCCTGTCATAGCTTGGCTCTGAATTTATATACTGAAGAATGTATATTTTTGTAATTGGACCCCTTGATTACATAAAGCCAGGAAGCTTATTGTGAGGCTCCTGACCTGTTCTAAATGTACTAATGTACTAAAAGTGTAACAAATCAAAATAAAAATAATGGAAAGTTTTCATAAAGGAGTACCTGAAAATTTGTATTTGAAAGAGACTCTCACACCTACTTGATAGATTTGCTAAGTAATCGTGTGAAGCCACAGAAGGCTAGTTAAGGTTAGGTTGGTAAGAAAAATGGAAAACATACCTTTGCTTAGCTAAGATGACTGAGATAGTGAGATGAAGTGATTTGGGTGAGGTCAGTCACTAATAGTTTAGAGAGGATTAGAAACAGTATGTTACTGGCCCTCAATCTGTTGCTGTTATTATTGAGCTACTTGAGTTCCTTGCAAAAGAACTTGGGTATTAGTATTGCTGCTCTTGGAATTCACAGTAATAAATTAAAACATATAGAATTGTGAATTTTATTTAATTGAAGGTGAAAGTGTCTCATCTCAAAAAAAAAAAAAAAAAAAAAGCAGAACAAAATAATGTTTACCAACTGGAAAATGTGGAAGGGGTTAAACCTGGGCTTTTAAGAAGTTGCACTAGCAAATAAAGTAACAGGGCTTTAAATTGTGCAAAATTAAGTATTCTTAAATAATGAAGAGCAAGAACATGAGGAAACAAACAAACAAACAAAATCCCAAACAAACAAAACCCCTAATGCTCCAAACGTTTAAATAATGAACCCTGGATCTGTTGTGATCCTGGCTTGCGCAGCTAGTAATCAGTCGCTTCTCCATAGGCTGCCATTACTCGCGTGCTTCAAATGGCATTTGGGATCTCAAGCACAGGTAGTAAAACACTTGTCAGCTCATATGTTACACTGAGCAGTTAGCAGAGAAAGACTAAGAGGGCTTTTTAATGTCATTTGCCTTTATGTAGATAGAGGCAACAAGCCTCCTCTTTGGGGGTGGGGTGGAGGGAACCCCAACACATCTACTTGTTGTAATTACCCCATTACTTGTATGGAATGCTCTCCTGCTAGCATAGATAAGATTTACAAAACACACATTTACATTTTATACAGGGTCAGCAGTGCACAGATTTCAATAAGTTTAGTGATTTAAAATGTCAATAAACAAAAGTACATAAACTACATGTCTAGGAAACATTTATGCTTCAGGAACTCCTGGATTTGTAAAATCTCTACAGGAAAATAGCTGTTATTGAGGTCATAAGCAGGAGAAAAGCTTCTAAAAGCAAATATAGAGTTACAGTGGCAACCCAGGGATGGAACACAACCTAAACTGAAAAGAAACATGAAAAGTGGGAGTCTTCTCATAGCTAAAAGTACTTGTCTCTATAAAGCCAATTTTACTACAAATGATGGACTTAATGACCTTGTCATTCTATGTTCTTTCACAAACCCTTAAAGTAAAATCTAGCTTCAAAGTGAAGTACGACACAAGGAATCCTTGTATATAGCCAAACTGTAAGTAGTGGTATTATCTAACTATTAAATATTTTATAATACTGGTGAATAATTTTGTAGCATTCTGACAAGACGGTCATTCCACTTGACAAATCTATATTACAAACAACTTATTAGCAACAGATGTGTGTATTCTATATTCAGAAGAAGTAGATGTAATCTGTAAAACAGCATCCTAGTTGCTGCCAATTTATCAAGGAAAAGAGAACAGTTCTGCAAATAATAGCATGTTTTAAATAATGAATTGGTTATTTTGTATCCAAGCTCCTAACTCTGTTTTAAAGGCATAAATGGAGGAATTCTAAGCTGAGGAAAATACTGTGGCATTTGCTAACATATTTCATGTATTAAACAACAGCTGTTACACATGACTATGGAACTGAAGATGGGGGGGGAAGCAGCAGCTATTTAGCTGCTGCTAAATATTCTGTGATTTAGCAGGCTATGACAGTTAATTGATCTGGTGGAGTAATCATGGTAATACTTAGAATTTACATTATATTTTATATTTTTCCAAGATGCACCCAACTGACTGTCAGGGGAATTATATGGATTTGTTAATTAAGTCACTGTTATCCTTGTTTTAAAACAAGGGGGTTTAGCTGTGGGTATTTGGAGTGGCTAATCACACAGTGAATGCAGCAGAATCAGGATTAGAACAGGATTCTCTTGTTTCCTGTCCCTGTTTTAATCAACTTGGCATTCTTGCCTGTCTAGACCATTCTGTATTTAATTTTTAATCCTATTTCTATTGACATAAGCTAGACCCACACATTTTGATAGAAGAGTAGAATTAGTATCATTTTGACGATACTAATTAACAGTAGTTTTGTTGGCTTCCTCTGTAAAATTTTACACAATGTGCTTATTTTCCAAGCCCCTTTTATCTTAAGACATCTATTTTTGTCCTGGTTGCTCCAAATAGGACTGTTATCCCTACATCTACTTACAGCCTGTTGCTTGAATTTAACCTTGCATCACTTGAAGTATGTTTCTTTAAAGACAGAATTTGCTTTTCTATCCAATGGCTTTTGTTAGGGATATCACATTAAATACGGGAATAAAGCTTCCATACTCGCTGATGTGGTCAGAGAAGGTGCAAAACTCCATGAATCTTGCAGAACGGATTAAGAATTTAACCATTGCTTAAAAGGTAAGAATTACCCAGGTGTTCTTTTGGGGCAGAGAAAATGGCACACAGAAAACCGTGCTTGGACTCTCAAATAACCATCGGAACTGCATGATTAAATGCTCCAGCCGATTATTTTTGCTCTTCTTTGTGGATATTATTCAGACCTTCCCTGGCTTAGGAAACATACGAATTCTGGCCAGTCACCTAACACTATGCAATCCCACCCTGGTGCAGGAAGCGAAGATGAGTAGAAACCAGAGCAAGCTAGGGACAAAAAGAGGAAGCTAGCAGCTCAGTTGACAGCTATGCTACAAGCACCGCAGCTTGCTGTGTAGCTCTTGAAGCTCGGACGGCAAGCTCCACGGAAGCTAAGGAAAGGCTTGGTCGAGCAAGAAGATGGCGGCATGTCCTCGGGGGCGGGCAGCCTCGGCGGTCCCTGCTGAAGAAGGGGATTTCCTTCGTGAGGGAAGAGGGTAGCGGGATGAACCAGACGCCGGCGGCGTTCTGCTGCCAGCACCCAGCGCGCCCCTGCAGCACGCCGCGGGGCGAGGCGGCACCGCGGGCGGCCCCGGAGCCCAGCGTGGCGGCCGCCCCTCCAGCCTGCTGCGCTCTGGCTGGCTACGGCCGGAGAAGCCCCGCTACCCCCCTCCACCGCCTCCC
>VZTL01038865.1:0-21076 GCA_013400535.1 Scopus umbretta
GTAGAATACTTCATCTACCTCTAATGAAGGGTGCTTCAACAGTCTCCTACATTTGAAATACAGTTTAGACCATTTGAATGAGACAGGCTAAGTCCTGTACATGCACATCTTAAATTTTATTCTTCCCTTCTTCCTACTCATCCTATCTCCTTAAGTCTTGGGTATTTTTCAGACTTTCTCTTAACCGTTAGCCTGGGTATTTCTTGCTGCAGTGTAAGCCTACTGATTTGTATTCTGCCCACCAGGGACATGACAAACAGATCATCCTCTTCCGTCCTGCAACAACATTTCATGTTACTGGAAGACAGTTAATCATGTTCCTCTCCCATCCATTGGCTCAGCTACACCACCTTTCATTCAGCCCTTACACATTTTTCTTAGATTTTTTTTTTTTTTGCATTTCTTTTATTTTTGGCAACTTGGTCTTTATTTTTCTTGAGGTGCAGTGCCTAACATCAGTGGCTAAGAGTGAAAGGATTCATTTAGGCATCTTGCAGGTTACATTCCTTCTTACGTGTCCAGGTATGATGGTAGCCTTTCTTGTAACACAACATACTGATTCATCTTCTTGTAAATGTATGTAACAGCCAGACCCTTTTTTAAAGAAAGGGTATCTAACCAGTTGGCTTTGATTCTGTATTCGTAGAGGTAATTTTTCCTGGCTACATGTAGCACCTTGCAGTTGCTATTTAATATTATTTCTTGTTCAGACCTTTTTTCAGATCAAGGTAATTCTGAATTTGAATCTTGTCCTCCAGAAAGTATTTGTAGTCTCTCTGAGCTTAACCTCATTCTACTGATATAGTACTTACCTTATATTTTCATCCAGACTCTGTTTCCTTAGCTTGTTTATGAGAATGTCATATGAAACAATATTGAAGCCATGTGAAAATCTGTATGTATGAAACCTACTATTTGTCACCCACACAAACATTAAATTATCATAGTAAGAAATCGGGCTGGTTTGGCATTACTCAACACACCTGTGTTTCTGTTATTCATACCCTTTTTCTTTTCTAGCTACCTACAAAGAAAGCTTAATGTTTTGTTCCAGATCTTGTTCTTCAGAAAGTGAAGATAAGTTCTCTATAGTTTCATAGCTCCTTTTCCCTCCATTTTTTAAGAGAGTTACGCTATTTGCCTTTTCTAGTGCTCTGCCTACCTCACCTACCTTCTCTGAAATTTCCAAAACAAGAAGCAGACCTCCACTTTTTCAGACTGGTCCCTTTACCTAGGCACGTGTTACCTCTCGGCTGTTTGTCCTTCAGCACTTCCTCCTGACTGTTTACAATCAAACGTAGAAAAGCTTCTCTTGCAGAGCCTCTTCCTACCCCCCGTATCAAATCCACTCCAAGAGAGAAGGGTCTCTTTTGGTTTTAAGACTTAGAATCTCTTAGAACTCAATAAACACTGTGAATTAGGAGAAAATAAAGATGCCTATAGTCACATTGCTTCAGCAAACACACAATAGCGTGGTTATTTCTAAATGTGCTTTGTTTTCCATGCTTTTGGATTAGCCTGCATCTAATCACTCCCAACTCATATTGCATTTAAAAGTCAGTCAAGTCTTTAACATGAAGCTTTTTATGGATTTTTTTTTTCCCCCTGGTGAAAAAAGTGCTTTTTCTGCAAGTCCTTATTCTCTAAAGTAACAACTCAATCCTGCAGAATTTTACTTGGTGAGCTGGCCCTAATCTCATTAAGGTACCACTGCCTCCAACAAGGCATTTTCACCCGTGTTAGTGGTTGAGAAATTTGGCCCCAGATATGGAACATCACTGGAAGCATAGCTGCATCCGGTTGTTTGCGCTGGTCCTGCTCTTACATTCTTCCGCTCTGTGTATTATCGGGCTTGCATTTTAGTTGTTCATAATTAAAACAAATAAATCTTTCGGTACCCCCGAAACTAGTTACACACTGAATGGCATTCATTTTAAACCGAACCACAGTTTGACAAGGAGATTGTTCATTGCGGTTATTTACAGTTTTTACTTTGCCTGCTCTCAGACAAAGTGTGAAGGAAAGAGCTGCATGATGCTTTTTTACCAGAAAAAGAAGTGTTTAAGACAAGTGTTCTGGTAATGTTCCATTATCAGCTGAGAAGATCTGTCAGTTTTCCCTTTTCCAGTTAAACATGACTTGTTAACTTCCCATGAACAAACCCCATTCCTGTAGCAACATCTAAACATTTACTTTGTCTTTTTGCTGGCTGTTCATAACTTTGAGAGCCAGTGACCACTTATTTCCTTAATAATATCATCACCTGCAATGGATGGTTAGCATTTATAGCAACTTACTTGGGTTATGTTATGTCAGTGCTAATAGATCAAGGTCGGAGTGACAATGTGCTGATAGATGGCCAGGTGCATAACAAAGCACAAAACCCCACCACTCTCAGTCCTGCAAGTCCAAACGTGAAGAAATGGTCCCAGTCACTCCTTCAGGGAGTATTTATGCAAAGCCTGCGTGTCCATCTAGCGTGTTCTGGGAAGTGTTATTCCATGGGAAGGTCTCACATCGGAAAGGTCAGGGAACACCTGCCTCAGTGGGTCCCCAGAGTACTGCACAGCTCAATGCCTCCACTGAGTCACTTCAGGACACATGCATGGAACACAGAAAACGTGGATGCCAGGGGGATGAGACCTTTAGAGCTAACCAGCAGGAAGAAGGACTTTCAGATTGAACTTGCAACCAAACTGTCAGGCACTTGCATCCTTCTTGCATCCCTAAATAGATCCTGTGGGTCAAACAGAAGATTGTAGGGAATAAAGGAAGACTTTCTGCCTCAAATGTTTGGTGTATTCCTGAGGATAAAACAAGTAGCCTGAGGACAAACCAGCAGGTGGGACTCCATTTCTGGCAGACAGCAGGGTTTGCTTCCAGCCTGCAACTGTCACACCCCTGTCTCCTTAAAAAAATTAAAATGTAAAATGGCTCATAATCATTTGTATTAACCCTCTCCCCCCCAGCACAAGGAAACCTTGTCTGTTAGCACTGAATAGCCTGTGGGACCAAACTCTGGGGGTCAGTTGGGCAGGGACGTGCTCCCGCTGTGAGTCCCAGAGAAGCCCCCGGCGCCCACCCACCTCTGCCACCGGAGGTGCCAGCTCGACCAGGCTGCAGAGACCCAGGGAGGCGGGAAGGAAGCTGGCACCAGCAGGGGCTCCCACCTTTCAGGGTGCTCCTCTCCCTCCTCGGGAGGGAGCCGTGGCTGTGGTGGGTGTCAGGGCACTGCCCAGCCCCAGCAGCTGTGCTCCATCCCCCAGCCTGCTAACAGCGGCCGAGGGTGGCCCCAAGCCCACCCCGCTATGGCCCAATGGGCAGGATTCAGTACAAACCATCTGCAGCTTTTCATCGAGGCCAGTGGCAGACGTTGAAGAGGCTATCAGCCCCTGGGACAGCCTTTTTCTGATTTACCAAACGTGTGATGAAAATCATCTTCCAGGCCAGGGCTCTCATCACGATACCCGGCGGCTCAGAGAAAATGCCTCTTCGTGTGGCAGCATTATGTATGCACAATTCCAGATGGTTGTGTTGCATGCCGAGTCGTCAAGGGAACAAGCATTCAAGACCATTAAACCATTAATAAGATGAAGCCGATCTGTATTTGTGCATTATAGGGATGACCTTCTGTGACACAATCTACTGCTTTGTCGATTCCCATTCATTAGCATTAGGACAGGAGAATGACGTACGTCCACCTCTGGTTTCGTACGGAAGCGTTTCCCAGTATTTTACCAGTATCATTTTGCTTAGTCCTACACCACCCAAGCATCCTGAACATCTCCCAGCAAGGCTGGAATCTTGCTTCCAAGCCCAGGAGCCAGCAGTGCAGCCACCCCAGCCGCTTCAGTGCGGTTCTCCTGGTGTAAGTCAGACACAGAGACCTTCCATCTCTGGTCCTGTGGTAATAACGGGGCTTTTGGCTTCTTGTCTGAACAAATAACCGTTGTGGCTTTTTGTTTGCTAGTATTCCCAGTGCAAGGACAGGATTAAACGGATGGAGGAAATCTTTGCTGACCCCGCGAATGAGAGTAGAAAGCGAGACTTGGGAGGGAAGGACCCATCTCCACCTGAGCTCCTAAAAAAGATTGAGCAGGTAACATCACTTTCACATCACAAGCTCTCATGCTGTGATTGACCTCTTTAGAAAAAGCAAATGTTATCTTTTATTTTTAACATAAACTTTCCCTAAGAGGAATTAAAATAATTACGATTGGCTAACAGGAACTCCAGTCCGGCATCTGCTTTCCAGGATAACTGGATGCAGGACATCTTGACTTCTTCCAGCAGAGGCTGGAGAACAGGAGCAAAACCCATGCTCTGTGTGGCATGCCTGGCTTCGCAGCATCCTCTGCTAGCTGGTCCATTCGCATCACTGGCACTTCAGTGCAGACCCTCCTGCTTCACTACGGGAAGGCAAGGAAGAGGCGGCAGAGGGAAATAAGTGCAAAATGATAAACTGCTAACGAACAAACTTGTCATTCTCCTGCAATGCATTTCTCATTAGCTGTTCCACCACAGTGCTCAGGCTGTGAGCCGGAGACAGTCCCACTACCCTCTTAAAGTCTGCATACGTGACATAGAATCAAGCAAACGTCCTTCAGGGGCTTTGGCTTCACTGCTTTGTTTCCATGCCAAACAGGGAGCCACAGAACAGACCTTCATGGACAAGGCAGCCAGGCCAGCCAAGCAGCTGCACGCGCGACCGCAGCACCGCCAGCAGCTGCCAGAGGAGGCTTCAAAATGAAGCATTAGGGCCAATGTAAAAGCCAATTTCAGGGCACCTCCTGAATGGCGTAAAGGAATGGAATGAGCACCATGATAATTTCTGAGATATTTTTGTCCGTCCCATTTATAGGGGCACAAAACTCCCCCTGCTGTACTTAGTGTTTGGGAGGACTCGCACAGGGCGAGTTCGGAGCAGTACACACCTAAGTCCTCCTTTTGAAATCCACTTTGTGAGGATTTACCATGAACACATCTGCTTGAATTACTTGAGCTTTTGCTTTGCTGTCCCATACTCCTTCAGGAGGGAGCTCTGCATAGCCAAGCAGGCTACAACGCAGCCTGCTATTACCAACCCGCACATTAAAAAGCCGGGTTTCTTGGAGTCATGAAATAAGTTTAAGTGTTCTCTTTCGACCTCCTTGTGAATTTAAAGTCCTTTTAGTTGCACAGTACTCACTTTCTTAGTCTTTGGAGCCCATACTTTATTTTTCTGTTTTAGTAGCAGGAGGGAAAAGGTATTTAAAGCAAGAGCTGAAACCTTCTTATTATGGCATGACTCAAGGACCTAGAAGATTAAAAAACCAATCACTAGCAAAAAAACCATTGCTTTCAAGAAAATCACAGCAAGGCAGTAATAATGTTGATGTAGCCCCCTGCCCCCCAAAAGGGCCTCGTCTCATATGGAAGAACTGCACAACTGACAGAAACCAACTGAACCACCTCTGGCCTGATTCTTGGCAGAGAGGGTGAAAATTTTGAGAAAACTGATGGTGAAGTGATTATTTATGGCTGTTCATGGGTATTGTTTCAGCAGCTCTCACAGCAATCACAGCAACACCTTGCACTGCACCTTCCCCTGTCGTTTACCTCCACCCTGTACACTGCTTCTCCCTGCAGCTAGAGGTAGAGCTGGTGCAGAAGGAAGAGAAGTTGCTGGAGACAGAATTTCTCTACGAGCACGTTTGCCGGCTGACAGACAGAATCCGTGCCACAGCAGAGAATGGGAAGCAGGACACACTGCTGTTAGCTAAAAGGGTAAGAAGGGCATTGCATGCTCTGCTTGCTGGCCTATACAAAATGAAATAATATCTGGGCAAGAGGTAAGATGAATCACTTGCAAATTACAAAACTAGTGGCTGGAAATATTGGTAGGCAAGTCATATGTTAGTCTCCAGAAATTATAGACATTTAGTAGTAACAGTAATACAGACACAGCAAGAGCATTAGGTGAGTGTACTTTCTCTTTGAAAGGAAGTTGCAACGTGACTAGTACCTTTCACCAAAATACAGGGTTAGTTATTTCTCAGGTTGAGTGCTTAGAAACTTGGGAGAATCCTCCTTTTGCATCTATACTCAACAGCCCTTCCCTAACAAACATGTTAGGGATAAAAAGAAATAGGGAGAAGAGAGGCAAGTTCTATATCCCTCCAGCACAGAAAAAGACAAAGTCGATATCTGGCTCAAAGTTTGTTATTTAGGTAGGGAGAACCACACAGGAAAGAAATATCATCTTCAGTACAGTTACTTTTATATAATTATAGCTATTTCCTTTTAACTGCCAGCAATACTGTTGGGGGAAGAGCAAAAATCCCCTCAGCCCCACCTCCTTAATGGAAAAGCTCCAAACAGAGCACAACTGAGTGAAAGACAGAAATAAAAGTGCTAAATAATTAATGTAAAACAAGGCCAGGGTTGATTATTTTTTTCCTTAGGTGTTAGGTTTGGCACTTGGAAAGGCTTAAAAACAAAACACATCTTTATAGTAAATCTTTAATTTTCCACAGACAGAGAAAACACATGGCTGTTATTTGGGTTTGTGAGATCATGGCCATGGGCTAATAAACTACTGTAAAAACCACAGCATGCCAGAAGCTGAGTTCGAGTGCTCTGACTCTCCAAATTCCTTATTAGTCACTTAAAAAAAAGAATTTGAGTTTTGTCATTGTTTTTTTTTGTTTGTTTGTTTAAATCATCCCCAGCCAGCCCCAAGGATTCCTGTCCCACTCCTTTTCTATTCATCCCCCTGCCAAGGATAACTTCACAGCCCGCAGCCCCGCTGTGTCTGTATTATCACTCAATTATCTTGTAAGGATCAGGCTTATTAACCTTTATTACAAAGTTAATAGTGCACAAGGTCAACCAGACTCTGGGTTTAATACCTGCCTTTGAGGGCAGTGAGAGTTTGAAGAGGGCAGGAGAGAAATACAAACTTGCTTTGCTGTACCTGGTATTGCAATAAATGCGACTTTTTATGCAAGGTTCTGTAGTTCCAAGTGTACACAGAAACACACGTCCTGTTTCATTAAGTCGTTTTCAAGTATGGAACTATTTTTTAAAACTGAGTCAAGCTGCACTTGTTTTCACGTATCTAACTCTTACCCAAGTGTCATGCCCAGCAAGCATCTGAAGGGAAGCCCTAAGATGTAGTTGTTACTTATTCCAGACAAACGAACTGCAGAAGATGATAAAGGACAGAACGCAGAAGATGATGGCTCTTGTTGCAGAGCTATCGATGAAGCAAGCACTTGCCATTAAACTCCAGCAGGAAATGAGAGACAAAGAACGATTTTTGATGACTGTTTCATCGAGGATAGACCAAGGCCTTCCCCCTCCCAAAGAAACAGAAAATGAATGGTTGAAGATATTACGCAACGAGAAGATGCACAAAGAAGCAGCTGAAGCCAGAGCTAAAGTAAGTTTTTGCCATACCTTGCAATAGATCTTCAGCTCCATCTTTTCACTGCTCTAGCTCGTCTTTCTGAAAGAGCTGTGCTAGCTCACGGCGTAGCTGTTTGCTGCCAAACACGGAGCCCCAGGAGTCAGTGGAGATGATGACTACTGAAGTGGTATGTTGTGGGTTTGTGGAGCTCTAACTGCAGTCTGGCACACCACTTAGAGCTGGTCATTGAATCTGAAGGAAAGAACACGTTACACTGAAAGGAAGACTTGACCTTCGAATTATTAAAGTAAGTTGCAAATTATTAAAGCAAGTTGCTTGACCATATTTTGGGATGATGGTCGAGCCAGCCATCGGTGAAGCACTGCTTTCCGTTTGATTTCAAGGTAGAGCTGCAAAAGGTGGGGTGTGGTGTTCAGGAAAAATAAGTTTAGTGTCCTCCACATAGCAGACGCAGTGAACATCCAATTACTGGGCAAGACACTGAGGGTAGGCAGGCCAGCTTATCAAACAGCTCTTCAAATTCTACCCCGCTGGATGCTATGCCTCCTTTGTTGAGACAATCAGTGAGCAGACAGCTCCCAGAGAAGAAGCAGGAGTATAAAAATGAGATGTGTGTACTGAGGGGACTCTTGCTGATGGGAAATTAGCTTCGCTATGTGAACGCTTTAGTTGATCACTCCAAGGGAATTTGAAAGGCGCACAAAGCTGGGGGAGGAACGCACCGTGTTTACACTTAAAGAACTTCAAGTCATGCAGACATGCTGTGGTAAAACTGGTTTAGAACTAGAAACTTCTGTCATTAACACTTCTCCTCACATTATGACTCAGTTTCCTTTCGGTGCTGTGGATACAAGCTCACTGCAGTCCCTGTATTCAGCAACAGCTGCTGTCAGCATAAACACAGCCATGTTTTGACACATCAGAACAATTATCCCGTGCCTGAGATGTTCTGTGCATGCTCATTACAACTTTTATAAGTTCATCTAATCTGTTTTCTTCACAAATAACAAAAGCATTACAGGCTCAAGCTGTATATTGCTTAAAAGGACAAACTCACACCTACACGGTCAGTAACTCATGCTTTCCTTTCAATGAACATTTAATATCCCTCTGGGTGTCCTGATCTGCTATGGATTAGGCTAACGGTGTTTCCTTTGTTAGGCATTCTGGACGTTGGCTCAGGAGAGTACCGGAGCTGTAATAAAACATATAATCACTAAGTGATCAAAAGGTGTTTCTTTCACAGCATGCTGCGGAAGAGGAACAAGCTGCGGCGCCCGGCTGTGTCCACACGACAGCTGAACAACGCCCAACCGCCTACATCCCAGACGACGAATACAGTCTCCCAGTGCCGCGGCCCTACGGCGCGCTGGCTCCTTTCAAACCAAGCGAACCTGGTTCAAATATGAGACATTTCAGAAAGCCTACTGTAAAGCCAATTGAAATCTGAGCACCTCTAGCAGCACCGATAGCAGGAGAGGCTGTTACTGGTTGCTGAACATCAAGGGTCGATAGCGTTCACATTGCACTGAAGGAGTGTCCGTTAGTGTTTAGCCAAATTCCATATTGAAAACATAGTTGTTAACGCCAGAAGCATAGCGAAATAGTCAGCGATACGAGTTCCCTTCTCCCGGCTAGGAGCCTGGTATCCCAAGTTCAGTGCAGTATTTTAAAATGTTAAGAAAAATGAGTGATCATCATACTACGCTTCTTTCTTTGTTCCAGGTGAAGTTTTATTGCATCTGACTGTATGTTACATTTAAAAGAAATGTAATAAAAAGAAAAGGCTAGAAAATCTTCTCTTGTTATTAACAGAATATGAACAAAGTCCCCACCGCTTATACAAATACACCAACATCGCTTTCTGCAGTCTGGGATTGGAGTTTATGCTTGGCGGACAAATTTTAATTATATTGAGAAAAATATTCCTTCCCTCTGTGCAGTTACTGAGAAAGCTAAAACTCTCGCCCCACTGATGGCAATGACAAGGGAATGACCATGAACTTGCCGAGCCCCTCCTGAGAACCAGCTCTTTTTATTTCACTGGTTAGGAACAGGAAGCATCAGTGGAAACTGCCCAGAGAGAATATCAGAGGTTGCTATTAAACTAGTGAAACTCATTGACAATTTGATCAATTTTGGAGGTGTTTAATAGTCTGAAACTTTGAGAGAGTTGTTTTTAAATCAAATAAAGACTGCAGAAATCCTACCTGTCAGAACTTAAGATTTTCTCTGCAGAGCAAACCACTATTACTATTTTAATTATGTCACAGTTCAGAACTTAAAAAACCCCCACAAACCACTGGTTTGGTTATATATAAATAAAAGTTGAAAATTAAGGAAAAACAACCTCCACCATGTCATTTTGAAGCTGAGGCTTGAACTGTAACACTAAAGTTGTAAGGAAAGAATTAAGTAAAACTCTATCCAAGTCACCAAGTCACCTTAAGGTAAATGTCTGAAGAACTTCTTTCTTATCCTGTATTGCTTACAATATATTACACATCTCTTGAGAAAAAAAAAAAAGCAAAACCCTGTCACATGCACTTGAAGATTATGTTTTGCACTTATTACAAATCAATATATTAGAATCCAACTCCAAAGGCATAAGTACCGCAAGATAACACATGACCACCACAAGGAATGTATACATCATTACTGACGCATTACATACAGAGACCGATTCATCACTTGTCATTCTT
Organism: Scopus umbretta; assembly: GCA_013400535.1. NCBI lineage: Eukaryota > Metazoa > Chordata > Aves > Pelecaniformes > Scopidae > Scopus > Scopus umbretta. Next base: position 10,114 of record VZTL01038865.1, read on the forward strand.
ACCAACCTTACATAAACACACCAAGAAATCCTTTTATTAATCTAAATGAGTAGACAGTTACCGGTTTCTTGTTACTGTACAATACAGCTGGACTACCTTTTTCAGCATTGCCTATCCTGCTAAAATAGTTAATACCAATTGTCACAGCCTGTTGTGATACCCGCTGCAGTTCCGCTTATTTGACCACTTCAGCATGAAACACTGAAACCACAGATACCTTTCACTGGAAACCTGGGTTTGTGTCAGACAAGTTTCTCGAGGATTTATCTAGAAGTCAGTGATTTCAGCCTTAATACGTTGCACCAAACAATATTTTTAGTAGCTTATGTCAGTAATGGTGGCTACACAAAACTGCAGATTATCTGGAAAACAACATGCTATTTAAAGTGAACGCAGAAAAAAGTTGGTCGCGCGCTTCTGTGTAAATACTTCTATGCAAGAGTACCACAGTTAACTTTCTTCAGCAGCACGTTATTTCAGGAATGTTTGAGGCCCAAAAGCATCATCGTGTGTTTGAGTGCTGTTTCCTCTACAAATCTTACATTAACATGATCTTGGTTTTCATATGGATGCACACCTAGAAAAACATTATGAGAAAGTTAGTATTTACAAAAGCGTAAGCGTTCTTGCGCACTTAGTCCTGTAGTCCATTAAACATCTTCATCTACAATACTGAAAGCTAGGGTAATAGATGGAACTGTGTTTTCATTTACACAAAATACCTACAGCTTTCAGTGGAGTAATTTGGGTGCTCGCCCATGGCAGAAACTTTCCCGTTAGTGGGATATAAGCAAACGACAGACCACCTCTGGGGGCCGCCAGGGATTTCCATGCTGATTCTACACTGGAGATCCAAAACAAGATTGAAACACAGGGGTTATGTTTGTGCTAGCATATAAAATGCACCAGGGCACACTCTCATATGTTCTATACGGTCTAACTCTTTTTCCTCCCCAAATGGGATGATATCCCTATGTGGACAATCCTGTTTCAGCCTTCACGTCCTTATCCTGACTTTATTTTGGTTATTAGTATAGGCATAGCCAGTAATGCTAAAAAGTATAATGCTCCCCTTAATGCACCTTGCTTTTTCAGCGGAATTCAAAATCTTCGGATGCTTTGGTTCACTGTATGAAGCAAGTGCCCTAGCCAATTTGAATTTAATTTCAAAAAAAGGAACAGCATTGAAATAAAAAAAATGCCTGTTACTTCAGAGCACCTCCTGACCTAGCAATCTAGGTACTTTTTTTCCAGAGGTGGAGATCTGATTTTGGTTGCCTCCTAGCCACCATACTGTACAAATAAGGAACAAGCCCTTCTCCCCATTTGAACACCGAATAACAGCTGCCACCACACTGTACAGGAACCACGTTTCTCTACATATGTTCTGAAAAACACAAGTTTGCCAATCGGATTTAACACACAGAGGATTTGGATGAAAGGATAGGCAGTGAAGAAGCCCCCTGACAATTCCCATCAGCAGAAAGACGACCAAACCGACATGTTTGGACATCACTGGAGTTTCAGAACTCAGTTATGCCAATATAGTCAGGAAACGGCTGAGTGTGAGCCTCAAAGGGCAACAATTACTGGTCTTCCGAAGTACAGAATTAACATTACCTTGATTCTCTATCTCTGCCAGCATGTTAGTCAGGTAGTTAAGTGGCAAGAACTCTACAGTGACTGAGAGTCTCTCGGGGATAGGCCTGCTACACTGTAAGGGAGAATATTTCAGGTTAGTTCACAAAGTCGCACAGTGCCAAGTTTCAGTGTTACCTTTAGAGAGTTATGGCCTACAGAAACGTCAGGAATCTCAACACTGTCAAAGCAAATGGTTAAAAAAAAAAAATAAAATAAATGGCCTATGTGCTCTTACCTGCCTGTTCCCCAACTCCTCAAGCAAAAGTTTCACATATTTCCGTGCAATAAAATTAGCATTTATTGGATGATTCCAAAACTGGCGGACCTTTTGACCAAGAGCCTAGTAAGCAAAAAAACAAAACCCAAAAACCTGAGAACATAAACACAGGACAGTGGAGAGAAAAAAAAAAAAAAACCAAGCCAGAAACAAAATCCAGGCTATAGCATAGTCTGCTTTGCTTTCAGACACTGATGACAGAAGCTAAGACATCATCGTTTTTAGCCACAGAGCCTTCCTTTCATAGCCAGTAACTAAGAGATTACAATATGCTCCCAAAACGTGGGAAACAATCAAAACCTTGCTACTCAGTAAGCTTCTATCAGTCTGTCCCATTACCTCTGTCACACTTTGCATGTGTACTTAAATATTAAGTGAGGCTTAAAATAACTGTTCATCCTTTACTGTGACTCGTTGGTTGAGAACCATTCTTCTTCCAAAGAATAACCCAGATGCCCCGTTCCTCAATGCTCTGTTCAGAACAGTGCTTCTCTCAGGCTCAGTCTAAGAAATCTTACAAAAGCAGAATGCCAACAAGGAGAGATACTGGGAACTCAATTTGCATCCCATTATTTAGGATGTCATCCTGGGAACTGCTAACATTGATTCACATTCCCAAAGGCAGAAGAGATTCAAACCCAGTCATCCCAAAGCTTCCAATCCTAACCAATAAGCAAACAAATATGAACACGCTGTGAAATTAGCTCCACCTTCTGCTATTTTCCAAATCTAGGTCTTCCTCCCTCCCAGCTCACTTTCAGTTATATTGCAATACAGACTACTGAAAAAGTTCATTTAGGAAATGCTGAACAGTTTCAATGCTGCTTAAATACTTGCTGCTGATGCAGCTGAAGTCATCTAGTGAATGCAACCTGCTCAAAATAGTCCGAATCACCCCAAAGTGTCCTTTTTGGCAAACGAACTATTCTCTGCATTTTTTCCCAAAGCTGTAAATAGATACAATAAGGCATGGAGTCTCCTGTGCGTAACTAGCAGCACATGTCCCCTAAAGCACTCAGAGCTCAGCCCCTCGTGTCAAAGCGTGGTTGGAATGGTGCTCCCCACCCACGAAGCCCGGGGCTGACAGCTCAGAGGGGCCCCACGCTGACCCCAGCTCACCAACCCGTGCCCAAAACAAGATACAGAGGACAAAGAATGCCCTGTGGAGTTCTCCTTCCTTACCCCTTCTCAAAACTGCTGCCAGATAAAGGAGCCCTTGTTAGAGGAAAACCAAAGCGGCACTTCTGGCCATTTGAACTATACATAACAGCCCGTAGTGAGCAAACAATAAGCAACTTATGTTGAGAAAAGCCCGTTCTACAGCAAGGCACTCCCCGAGGGGGGGATCCCTGGTTTTCCCCTGCTCACTGAGATGCTGTGCTTCCTCTGTGGTGTACACTAAGAACAAAAGGGAGAAGGAGAAGTCAATCTCTCGTTCTGTTGGAGCTTTTAATGCAGCGTCAGTAATAAGTTCCAGCATGTGGCTAAACGAGTCACCTTACCAACGGGCAAAGCTGGGAGATTTCGGACAGGGAGATCTTGTAATTCAATCCCTGCCACAGAATTGTGATATGATCAGATTTTACAGCTTTTACAGTACCAGCTTTTGAGTACATTTGATAAAATGAATAAAACCAAATGCAGAGGTCACAAGTGAGAAAGGCATTTTTGGATGCTATAAAACACACACACAGAAATAAATCCTGTTTAAACCCCATAAAGCCATCATTGCTTTATGCAGATGACTACTCAACAGAACACCGTCAGTCTTGTCTATTTGATTGCTGCAGGGTACTGGGGACAAATTTATAATTTAAGTCGTCAGAGCACCCTACGGGTCATGAGCAGCAGATGGAGAAACTGTGGAGGCTCAGGTTGTATCTGTGCCCTATTTGAATCACAGCTAAAACTTCCATTGGCTTGATCCTATGCACATGGAAGAACTTCCTATCGATTCCAAAATCCAGGAAATGACAACCAAAGTTATTAGTTACCTCAGGAAGCCTCATGACAATACTGAACTTCAGCTTTTCATTCTTCTCAGTGTCATCCAGATCTACAAGAGAAAGGAAAAAACAAAACAAAACAAAAAAACAAAAAACCCCACCATTGTTAGTGGTAACCATGTAACTAAAACTTTCAACTTTCACTTAAGACACTCTGAATAAATATCATCTCTGTAATGAGATGAAAATTTTAATTTTAAATAAGGGCTATTAGGAGTGTTGGTTATGTTTATATAGTTTTAGTTATATAAACTAAATATATAAACGAAATACATAAATATTTAGTTATATATAACTAAATATATAAACTATATGTAAACAGTTATGTTATATAATTTTTATGTATATTTGTACATAACTTCACCATTTTACGTAACAATTTATACCGTAATTCAAACATGTTTTGACTAAATAGAACTCCCCATATTTATAATATTTCATTTGCCAAGACCTGGCACAGACTAATACTGCATATTGTGTCCCTTTTCTTGAACATCAGCGAAACAGCACATTACCAGGGAATGTGGCTGCAGCTGTGATGACACGCATTACTGTTGGAGAGTTGCGTCATGGTGCTGCTGTATCCCAGGAAACTTATGCTACGGTTCCCTCTTCCTCCCTCCCAATCTCGAAAAGGCAGTTAACGTGGGTGTGATGCTAACTGTGCCTGTAACTGCAATTTGCCTCACTCCCCATTTCATTCTGAAGCCTTAGGCCCCTCTTGATGACTATGTGGGTTCATACAGAACGATTTTAACTCCCACTTTTAGGTAACCTTACAATATGTTTAAGAAGACATTCACAACTTCGGTATTTACTAAAAAAATTGGAATGCTGGGTCAGGTAGGCTTTTGTTTACTTATTTTGAATTTTGACTTCCTAGTACTGAGTTTCTAGCCATTTGCCATTGCCAGCACTAGGATTATCTTGTTCCAAACATAATTAAAGCAAAAGCTGAGGACTGGATAGCAGACTAACTTCCTTGCATATAGGTGTGCACTTTCACGGAGTCACATAAATCCCCCAACAAATTCTATGATGATCTTTAGTATTCGCTTTTTTAAGAAGTCCCAAGTAGAAAAATTATAAACTCATATTCTCTCCAAACAGATACTTCTTTGTCTACTACAGTAAGGCTCAATCACATAGTCCGAGCCCTGATTTTCTCCTTTCAGACAGGCAACACCATCAGCTACAGCCCTCACTGAAAAGCACTCTGGAAGAAGAACAGAGTCTCTTGGGCAGTAAATCCTGTGTCTGAATTTGAATGGCTGAAAGGACATCACTCCCAATTAGCTGGCTGGTAACAAACAAAACACAGGAAACTCACTGTACCTTTCAGCAACTTCCTGACACATGTTTCTGTCAAATGCAAGACTCCAGCATCAATGTAGTGCAGGAGGGTGTGCAGAGGGAGACATCGAACACCAAGCCCCAAGTGCAGAGTGTGAAAACCTATGAAAGAAAACCAAGCTTGTTTGGTACAACAATATATATTTTTTCCTAAGTCTGTGTTAGAGACTGGCATTACTCTAGTTAAAGACAACACTCTCCTTAACTTCTGACTATCTCTAGTTGGTGAGGAAATCAGTTTATCAAAAGTCATGTAGCCTTATTTAGGCATTAGAATCATAGAACTAAGGTTGGAAAAGACCTCTGAGATNCCATTCTTTAAGTCCTCTCAAGTACAATCCTGTCAGAAAGGGGAAAGGCAAGGGGACTGAAAAAAGTAATTTATAGTCATCATACACAGTCATTAAACGTCTCCAAGCTGTTGCCTTATATCTGAATCGAGTTATTAGTCTTTTATCTCCCTCTTTTCCTCCCAATTAATCAAAAACTGAGGCACCACCACCCTCAGCATGTGGCTGCCACCCACACATTCCCACAGGCAGCATTAAGACTTCAGTTTCTCACTTGACATCAGCCAGATGATGGTCTTTCATCACGTGACACCATTACATGGCAGCATTTGCGCCCACACAATGTTTGAGGGACAACTTCATACCAAAAACAGTTTCAAAGACTGAAGACAGATCAGGAAATAGAAACTAAATAGATTCAAACAGAATCAGAAAGCATTAAGAAGTTAAGAAGTCCTTCCCTAACAAAAATAAGCAAGTGCTTTGAAAACACTCTAAGCGATTATGAGGACCTCTAGGAAATGAAAGTCTACTATCAAGATCAGCTCTTCCATCAGGGCTAGAGGTAATCCCTTTAGGATAAAACTGAAAAATATTAGCATGCCAACAGCATGAGAAAAAACTTTTTTCTTTTCTTCTTCTCCAGGATAGGATTTTCCCTTGTAGCCCACGACACTAAAGTCCAGCTGTCTAAGAAAAATACATAAATTAAAGAAGTCTGAATCTTAGTTCTGAGCTCAGACTGTGCCCAAACATTCCACTGGAAGCTGAAAACTGAGAACTAAACCTGTTTTGTTGTCTATATTTGTAGTAACTATTCAGTTTTGTTTTATTTCACTTGCACGTATTTACGGAGGGTCCTCCTCCCTGCAACTGTCTTGAATAGATTTCAACAGTGCCAAAGCTAACTTAACGCATGTGCTGCAACTAGTGCTCTTCTGGGAGGAATTCATCACATTGCTCTCACTTACAATTGAAACAAAACATAGGACTTACCAGGAGGTAAAGGCATGCACATGCCATTTGCAGCTTCCAGAATCCGACTCATGATGTGGAACACTGCAAACTCTCCTGTACTTCCTCTCTCATCGCTGTGTTTAACAAAGTAGTGACATATTAGGAACCTGAGATGCCCACACTCTCCTGGAAATATGGTCAATTTGTTGTTCTACATGTGCACTCAAAGCATGCCTTTTGGGTGAATTGCCATGGGATGCTATCTTGTTTGCTTAGGTGTCTGTCACCTAACAGCATTAGCTGTTCATCTAAATGTTCACACATCTCTGTGGCATCCCCTTTCTCCTTCCCCAACTACTGCATATTTCCAAGTCTCTCAGCAGTACCTGGTATCAATAGCAACAGGTGAAATATTTTGAATGCTGGTATAAGTGACCTGGATTTTTGCAGGCGTTCAACACCCACTACCCAGCTTGAGACCACTATGAACTTGGCAACTTTGAACTCCAGCTGTAAAACTGCCTATATGATTAATATTCATGGTGGCTTGGAGAAGGCCAGCAGGATCATTAAAAAGCGTACATGACAGTCATATTAACATACACAGTAGAGTAAGTACTGACTGTTCAGGTGAGTAGTATTGTTGGAGACCAAAATTATTATGCCCGTATTTTAAAAGGCAGGCTAAAAACCTTAACAAATGACTTGCTCACAAGCAGAAGATGCAGGAATGAAGCCGATATCTCCTCCAAACTTCTTTCATTATTCGATGTACCAGACTCAGCTACAACAAAAAAGTAAAAAGGCTGAATGTTTCTAGGAGCCTGTGTACAGCAGGCCCTTGACCTTAATTAATTTTGCACACCAGCTTATGTTAAAAACTTATCACGAGACTCCTAAGACTTCAGTACTTATCTTCCCCCCGCCCCCCCAGGGGCTTAAAATGTAAAATTGATTAAAATTTGAATTGTAACTGAATTTCTGTATTCCAGAAGTTGAAAGTAAGTGCTTCCAGCTCATCAAAGCATTGTGCAAAACATGCGGCACCTTAACAGACTGTGCTTCTTGGGGACCAACTGAGCTTACACTCTTGCATCAAATTCTCAGAGATCGGTTTGCCATGAAAGCAAAAACTGCTGAGCATGTGGCAAGAAAAGCTCCCTAGGGCCCAGAGAAAGCTGGATGGTGCCGGAGACAGCGCATTACTCAGTTTGCTGAAAAAAGTCTGCAGGAGGGATCACGAATCTAGTCCTGGGAAAGGAGAAGAGACAAGCAAATGCCTCTCCTCCTCTATTGAGCTCCCTTTTTGTCCACAGCAAGGTAAAACAGCCCCTCGGCCCGTGTTGTTGCTTCTTTGCGCTCCCAGGCTGACCTCCAGTACAGACTGTCAGCATACAAAAGCCACAAGCCTTGTTCCACTTGGGCCTTTTAAGCTTCTCCAGCTCAGAGAGAGAAACCACACGTGAAAGAGTTGAAATAACTTCCTCTAGCTGGTCCCTCACGCTTGTCACGTGTAGCCACTTCCATATCTCAGTAACAGAACTGAGAGACTTCCTCTACACCTTTTATCTCAGGGCCTCAAAGTGCACTCATCAATCAATACCAGGAAACTCTCGGGAAGCAAGTCTGACCCCTGTTTCGCACAGAGGTGTCACGAGAAGTTACGAACCTTTTCCCCACCCCAAGGCGGCCAGAATCCACGAATCCTTTTCCCCCACTGTCTTTTCCCCTCATAGGCTCTGCCCCCTCCAACCTGTAACTTGTCACAGGCTCTGAGCAAGAGAGAAACAGGATGCACAGGAGAGGTTTGTATGCAAAGGCCGGAACAGGAATACTGGTCTTCAGTAATGCTCCTGAGTGCTCTCCTCTGTACCTTAGCCAAGGTACCTCTACAAGATAGCACTTTTTCTCTCCACCACTCCATCCAGCCTTGCACAGCTACCTGGTGCAGAATAACCACCTAATATTTTCCATCTTCATATTTCCTGGATGCAGTGGAAGGCTCCAGTTTAATCTATCTGGAGTATGGCAAGTTTTCTCCACTCGTTTTACAGGAAATGAATGATTTCCAGTTTTCAGAGAAGGGTCACAAGAACTGCACCTGCTGCCAGAATGACTTTCATCTCTGGCCAGCACCCAGGGTACAGCTAAGGCCTCTCATCAGGAGTTACAGCTGGATCTCAAATCAGTGCTGAGGTGAAGGGAAGCTTCTTACAAACTCCAGAAACACCTCTTATTATGCGTGCAGCAAAACCTGTTTTCATGGGTATGATACTCCAGAATCAATATTTTTTGCTTAACAATGTAACAAGCTGTACAGCTTTTGCATGGTATAGAAAGAGAACAACTTAAGTCAACCTAGCTATAACAACATACCTAAATCTTAAATACATGCATGCTTGTGACATGACACCCTCACTAACAGCACTACTCACTTTGGAGATCAGCCACAATGGACATCATAGAAAATACATACAGAAAGAGAAGCCACGTCTCAAACTTTTTTCAGTATATAGCACGCAGGACAACATGCATGAGAGAAAGCAAGCATGATCTGTTTTATAGAGGGAGTACAGGTAGCATCCCCTCCAAGGCTAGCAGTGGGTCTCCAGGGGAACCAAGTTAAGAGTTAAACCCATACCTTCACAGCAAACCCACTTTTCATTTATTAACAAAGACATACAATATGAGTTTTTTCTGGGCAAGTATCAGAAGCCATTTCCCTTAGAGTGCTCTAAACTAGTAAGACAAAACACAATCAACAGTGAGACAGTGCATGCAGTAGAGCCTAGGCTGACATTTGCAAAGCACCTTGCTGTCTTGAAACATCTACATTTCCAGGCAAAGGTGCTGAGTAGACTGAAGTTCCACTGAAGTCATTTGGAACCACAAGTGTTCAGCTCCTGTGGCTGTTTCTACAGAAAAGACATGGAAGCAGCCAAAGAAAAGAATCAGGAGCAAAGGGAGTAAGACAGGGTCTTGCTGTCTTTTAGATTCCCTCCTGCACAGGGGTATGAGGCAGAATATGGACATGCAAACAATTCCTGCAGGCTAGGTGGCATGTGAACTGGTAACCAGGCATACTCAGGCTCCGCAGACCTCCTTGGCAAACAAAGGAATTCCCACTGAGACATTTATTTCACACTTCCCCAGGTTACTTCTCTGTACACAAACACACACACTTCTCTGACAGCAACCAGCCACCAGTCTGTTGTTTTATGAGAAACTGTTAATGCTCCCATGTCTCAGCTACTTCGACCTCAGCTGCAATTCGTTTGTACAGTGGCTACACACCACAGAGCGCTATTCTCAGCCACTCCTTTCTTCCATTCAGGAACAAATAAAAAAATATTTTATGAAAGCAGACAAGCAAGACATTTCAAGTCTCTTCCTATTTCATTAGTTTCAGTAGCTCAGCTATATGCTGCCGATGCTACAGAAAACTGTTGGAAGAATCAAAACATTTCATTCCCCTGAAGAACTTCCAAACATTTAGGATACAGAAAAGTTTAAGAGTTTCTGACTAGGATGAGGGGAAACACAAGGCTAACAATGAAATAATTTCTAAAGATTTCCAAAAAACACCTAAGATGTGCCAGCCAGAGGGCAGAAGCAATTTTGAGACATATTATCTTTGTCTATAGTAGTTCTTCCAAGAATGAAATGATTGTAAATTGAGTTGACAGAATTCTTGCTTTTAGTGATGTTAAAAAAAAAAAAAAAAAGAAATCCTAAGAGCTAAGAGTTTGCTTATGGGGAGGGCTGAGATTTGTTTCGATTGTAACATTTAGTCTACAATAATTTAGTCTTGCAGTTCAAGGTTGCATAGGTGCTTTAATATTTTTTAATGCTAGTTTATAGTAAGAATGAACAAATGATAACTGGAAAATGAATGAAAGGAGAACAAACATTCCACTTTGCTTCTTTCAGCACTCTTTTCAGAAAGAAGGCTTTGGTTCACACTGTACTGCTTCTATTTTAATCAGTCACTAGTTTTTCTTTCCTTCCTATAAAGATACAGAAAATAGACTGCTGATTACCAGTTAAACAACTTGTCAAGCTATAGCACAAGGCCTGAATAGAAAAGTCAGCAACCTCAGTGGAAGCTGCAGCGGTTCACAGAACATTGTAATGTCAACAGCACAACCGATTTGCACAGGACTTCAGAAAAGATGCAGGCACCAGTAGCCTCGGGAAAGTTTCCTGGGATTCCCATACCCTAGAAAACAGCACTGTGGGGAGTTTCTGCTGAATGGGGTGACAGGGCGAGCACAAGGACAAAGAACATGATTTACCAGTTGCCATGTGAGCTCTTGCGGGCTCTGCATTCTGCACTTACAGGATTTGATGCTAAGACAGACAAAACCAGGTACAATAATTTTGATGCACAACAGGTCACGGTTTTTACAGCTTTCTTTTAAAGTTTTTTTGTTTTGTTT